>JAQZBX010056502.1:0-18177 GCA_029593785.1 Cabassous unicinctus
CTGGTTTTGCAAGGAATTTGAGGTAAATGTGGCATGCAAGGAGTGACTGTTGAATAACCGAGTGGGTGTGCAAAATGGGGAGGTGGATGGCATAGCCTAGTTCTGTGGTGTTTATAAGGTGCATAGTAGAGAGATGGAGCAGTGATTTTAAGTTGGTAGTTTGTAAAGTATGTGGAAGGATATAAGTTGAGTAGCACAGCTGTGTCATTAGTGGTGGTCAAATAACCCTTGGTGAGATTTACAGAGTGGTTGTTGGGTGGCAGAGAGCAGTTGTATAAGAGTGGACATTACATATTTCTTAATAGGTATGGAAGAGTGGTTGCTGAATCACAAACTGAGTGTGAGATGGGTCAAAATTCAGTGGGGAGACTGGGTGTTCAAGCAGCGCAAATGAATGGCACAACCTGGTTTTGTAAGTTAAATAGCTCAGTGATAGTGAGCAATGATTGGAATTTTAATACTTCACAAAGACTGTACACAGAATATAATTTTAATAAAAGTGGAATGAAAGGTTGATAAGTGAAAACAACAACTGAATGTGCAAGAAGTAATTTGGATGAGCCAAAATGGAGTTCAGGTATACATGTAATTGCAAAATGTGCCTATGCACATGTTATAGTGGAATGACACACATGGGTGTACGATGAGTGGAAATGGAAGTAACCATTTGGTTGTGCAACAGGTTAAGTTGAATAGCACAGAGAGGAGTGTATGAAACAAAAATTGGATGGAGCACAAGTAGTATAAAATTATTATAAGTATTATAAAAGATTTATGGGTTTGTAGGCAGTGATAGTCAAATTACACAGGGTGAATGTGCAAAGAGTGAAGTATGAATAACAGAGTGCAAGAGTGGTGGTTGGATGTTGTAGAACAGGTGGGCAACCTGTGGGTGTTGAAGGGTAGAGAGAGATTTTGCATGGAAGGATAAGTATGTTGCATAGAATGGGTATGCAAGGAGTGGAAAGGAATGGCATCAACTTGTGTATACTGACCAACTCAAATGTGTAAAACAAATGAAAGCAGAACCAAAACTGTGTGTGGCAGTTTGGCATTGTTTTTGAATTCCAAAAATAGATATTGGATTGTGTTTGTAAACTGGTCTGTTCCTCTGAGCATATTAGATTGTATTAGATAGAGAGGCTTCATTTTTACTTGATTAAATTATGATTAAGTCTTTGATTTAGCCAAGGCAGTAAGATGTTAAGTCCCCCACCCAACAATGGGGTGAGAAAATGACATGGCAGTAGAGAGAGTGGTTGAGTTTTGATGCTGGAGGCCTGGTAAGTAAATACACAGAGACACAGATACATGAGGAAAAAGAGGACACTGTGTTAGACACAATAGAAGTCCCAGGAAAAGAATGAACCTGATAATCTACAGCTGACCTTGTGAAGACAGCAGAGCAACTAAGCCTGGAAATTAACAAGCCCTGGGGAGAGAGATGAGCCTTATACCAGACTGCAGCTGAGACCAGGTGTAGCTGGGACCACAGAGCCTGAAGAGGAAGGCAGAAGGCTGAACCCTTGCAGAGACTGGCATCCATCTTGCTCTAAAACATGACAAAAGACTTTGGTAAGGAAAGTAATTTACTCTTTCTGGCCTTGTCTATAAGCTCCTACCCCAAAAAGTACCCCTTAGAAAAGCCAACATATTTCTGGTACTTTGCATCAGTGTCCCTTCGGCTAATAAACTGTGCCATTTAAGTATCCTTGTAGAGCCTCTATTTGCAATTTTTAAAAAAACCAGGCACACATGTTCTGTCATCTATCTAGGACTCCTTGCATTCCAAGCTGTTCCAGTAACCTATTAATCATGCTCAAATACTCTGCATCATTAAATCTATATGCCATAGACATCCTTTGCATGCCATTAAATTTCTAATCATTGCATGTTTTCTATGAGCTTACACATATTGCCCAAAAAGGCTATGCCACACTCTTCCCACCACATTGCACCATTCAACAGCCACTCCATGAACACTTCTTAAACAAACACACCTTCCACATACCCTTTGCTCCACCCAAAAAAATCCAATTTTTTGCACACATTTCTGTGCAATTTATCAGTCACTCTGCATAATCACAATGTGCAATTAAACATCCACACATTGAAACTCTTTCCACACCATCCAGCATAATTCTTTTCACACTCACATTTGTGGTTACACTTTAACAGTTTGGATCCCCATGCTGGCTTTTTTGGATTTTAAGATGAATGACTCTGCAGAAACACCAAGACAGTATGAAAATGTTTATTACTGACATAATGAAACTTTCAGGGGAGAATAGGAAAGGCATCCCAGGGGACTCGAAAATGACTTTAAAGGGCAAGGAAATCATTAGGGCCTTTATGATTATTACGGGCTGGCCCTGGGATAAGTGTTCCTATTCATCATCAGGGGCTTGCATGATTTGAACCTCCCAGGGGTTCGAAAGGAGGGAGCAACTTGACTTTCTAACAAACCTATCCAGATGTGGGGCAAAAAGGGTAACATGGAAGGGTGAAGGTTATAAGATACCAGCAGTCAAATTATTTTGAATGTCTTCAAGAACTCAGAATTGTGTATTCTGAGAAGTGAAATTGCCATCTTGGAAACTCAGAAAAATGTATTGAACTCCCCAAATTGGATGAATGTGCCAGTGATGTCCAGTAAGGTGACTTTAGTTTGTGTAGAGACATATGTGTCCTCCTTTATATTAGGGTCTTTGTGAAGCAAATTATTTCTAGAGTCTTTTTCTCCAAAGGAATCACTTTGGATACTAAATTTTTTTTGACATTGTCTGGATGAGATATCCAGACAATTGACAATGGTCCAAGAGTCTGTGAAAATGTGGAGATGGGGCTTAATGTTGGCTAAGGAATCCAGTACTAATATGGCTACCTGAAGATTTGCCAATTGTCTTGACTCTTGGGCCTGTGCTTTTTCTGGGACCTCCAGAAAAGCAAAAGTTGTCCAGTGAGTTCGATGATGGGTGATGATGGTGATTTCATGTGTAAAGTATAGGTCCTCCCTTCAGTCTTGACTCAATTGATTCCAATGAGCTTTCGAGTACCTGAAAAAGGGTTGACTTTCTCCAGTGCCTGACATCTATCGAGGGACTGAGGAAAGGGGCAGTGTGATGATTACGTTTATGTATCAACTTGGCAAGGTACTGATGCCTGGCTGTTTGGTCTGCAAGCACTGGCCTAACTGTTACAGTTTGTGTACTTAAATCATCAATAATTTTATTGCCTCTATAGTTGAATACATCTGTAGTCAACTAGAAGATTGCCTTCAGCAATGAGGGAAGCCTCATCCAATCAGTTGAAGACTTTAAAGGGAGAGGCAATTATTTCAACAATCAGAAAAGAGAATTTCCATCTCTATTTCAGCTAGCCAGTGTTTCCTGGGGAATTCATGAAGATCTTCATCAGTGTTCTTGGCCTGTAGCCTACCCTACAGATTTGGACTTGTGCATCCCCACAGCTATGTGAGAAAATTCTGTAAAGTTTCATAATATTTACTGATATCTAATGTTAGGTCTGTCTTCCTAGAGAATGCAGACTAGTATAGTACCTCTCCTGAAGAGTGAGAGTGATCCACAGGTTAGATATTGGACCCAACACAAATAAACATCATTGGGTGAATTTTTGTGGCTTTGAAGCTGTCACCACACATTAAGACTCACACATATCAGTCTTCCTTAAAGACAATGAAAGAGACCGTACATATTCTGGATTTAATAGAAAGTGATGGAAGATAAACACTTAGTCCAAAGTTTTCTGTTAATTCTGCAAGCAACACACCACCTGGCCCAAACCAAAATTTTGTCAGCAGCAAGTCTTATCCTGTCCTAGGCTGAAAGATGCATGTACACACAGGCCCCCACCTAAGGGTGAACCCAAAATCATCAAGAGCTTATATTGGAAATAAAGAGACAAGGAAGTCTTAAATTGGGTGATCTCTAGTAAGTTTGTGGAACAACTACAATATGTACTATAGCTAGGTTATAACCCATGGCAGTCTTGCCCTTCATTTAGCCTTAACTTACATGCCTGTCCCTAGTCAATACCAGAGACTGGCACCCATTCCAACATAGGGATTAAGTGATCATGTAAGCAGACCCCTTCTGACAGATAATCCCCCTTTTACCTTTTAAAATATGTTTGGTTTCCAAAAATAACAAAAGAACATGGCTCTGTTGGTCATGGATGCACAAATCTCTTGAAGCCTAGGAAGCACTCATTGTTTAAACGGTTCCAACAGGAAGTGCTGCTTGGGGAGAGGATAAATAAAAGAAGTAATTGCTCCATTAATTATTAAAATTGGCTCATGTTGACTAAAAGATGTTTCTCTCCTGGTTGTTCCTCCCAAGACTTTCCTTTTCCCATTAATGGAATGGATGTCCTCTTTCAGCAGGTAACTTCATGCAAAAAGACTGAGGCTATTAGTCAATTGGTAGACTGAGCCCCAAACCAATTCACTTGATCTAGGTTCCAATTCCAAGATAGATGACATGCAACTTTTCTTGATTTTAACTTTATATGTTCCCCTTAACATCATTAGGAACTGCACTTATCTCTATGTGTTTGTGTTATATGTGAGTACAAACACAAATTAAAAAGAGGAACAGCTTTATTATTCTTGTTGGACATAAGGGAGAAGACTTCCTCCTCCTTCACATCTCTTTTGGGATTTACATTAGAAAACCCAAAATTGTAAGTCTTGTTCTCTCACCTTTTGAAATATATATATACAAATTTGAAATGTATATAAATGTCTAAGTCTCTTGCAAATTTTACCACACAAAAAGGTCTCTTCAATGAAGGAATACATTTGATTGAAATTTAATTAAAGAAAATATCTCCATTTAAACTGCAAAGAGTTGTGCAAAACTCAGTAGGATGGGGTGAGGAATGTTTTGGTTCCAAATTTTAAACCTGCTCCTGGCTCTGAAATTATGAGAAATGTGTATGTAATGGGTTGTATCGGCTTAGCCACATAAAAAGCATGAGTTCTGTATGCCTTTGCAATTTCTATGTAGATTGCTTATGATGTATCACCTTCTCATTTAATGGTTATTCAATAAGAAAATTGTTTTTCTTCCTCTTGTATCTTAGTGGAGAAGTTTTCTGGTTTGGCAGATTATTTTGTTTTTATTTTTTATTTCCCCATCAATTACAGGCACATTTTAGGTGAGATATTGCAAACTAACTGCAAGGCAACAAAGGTATTTATTTTGGGTCTTAGAATTGCAATTTGGGGAGCACAGATTCAGGGAGAAACCCAAATTGTGTCTCAACATGTCACTTCCAGGAAAGGATTTGTTAAGAAATAGAAAATGATAGATAAGTTGTATGTGATTGGGGGATTTTTGGAGTATTTCTATTGTCCTTCAGGTTAGGTAATTTACTGAGTTCTTTATCTTTTCATGGTTTCCAGATGTCATTAGGGTTTTGAGGAACATTGTTGTTTGAACTCTTGCATACTTTGGCAGTTTGTTATATCTGGCTGAGATTTGCATAAGGGTAACCTCCAGAATGACCTCCTGACACCATTTCAAGTCTTTTAGCTATAGCAACTCTATTTTGTTCTATTTCTTTTTACATTTCCCCCTTTTCATAAAGATCTTTTTCTAAAAGCATTGTTGACTAACATTTGTTATTAATCCTTCAGCACTAGGGACAATCATCCCTGAGAGTCATAGCCCATGTATGGGGAGAATATTGAGTTTATTTTCAGAGTTTTGCTTAGAAAGGGCCCATTTTCAGCAACAAGGAGGCATTCAGGGCATGCCTCAGGCATTAATTATAATTATAATTAGGATTAGTTTCATCATTACAGAAATAAGTTTCCTAAAAGCAGGCTTCAATATCAAGGTTTTGACACAATAGCATTGAAGCAGGCTAGGAAAGTATGTAATCAATATATGGATCTGGAACATGGCAAGAAGGCCACTTGCATATCAATAGCCCCAAGATGGCTGCTGGAAGACCCTCATGAATGTGATTTCCTCTACAATCAAGGAGAAGCCACGGATATCTCCAGGGACATTATCTTTGGGCCCTTCTGGGGGATTGATAGGTGGGGTAATCAATCAAAACAGCAAGCAGCTGTTACTGGCTTAGCTAATGTGATATGCCCTTGGAATTCATTTCTACAGCATAGTCAAGAACCTAGACAAAATCTGGTAACAGCATGACATAGGAAGCGATGGTGGGTATAATTCTGATGAAACAATGAGTAAGAGATACTTTAGTAACAATAAAAAAGGATTAGCAAAAAAAAAAAAAAGATTAGCAAGACTTGAAATATGCTTTGAATCCAGTTTTTCCAAGATCTAAGATTTAACCAATTAAGTATTAAGTAACTGTGTTCACAAGTTTATGTAATATTTGCATTTTCTCTTTGATATCTTTAATGTTTTCCAGGTTTGAATGCTTATGGATGTGATAAAAAAAATGGGGCCCTTCTGGGGAGTCTGAATTAGCACAGATCCAGCAATTTGATAGATTTTCTACATGATCAGTCCCTTGTCTTGCTGAGAAAAAAAGATGATGAGTTATAAGGGCCTGGGTAGAGAGTAAGGGTAAGAAAGAAAATTTAAAAAATGGTTAGGATTTATTATTCATTGTTGGAGGGACAAAGATGGTCTGAGGTGAAGGTGGGATCAAAAATGTGAATGACATCTAATGAGACAATAATGAATATTATTGAGTTTATTTCATCTGATGAAAATCAAGTCTTGTCCTGGTTCTTGTGTTATCTCTCATCATCAGATGTCATTCACTTTTGGGTGACTTAAGTCTAAGATTACCAGTATTAACTGTACAGACCTGGTATGGAGTCTTGGGATAGTGTCTATGGCAGATGCTCTCTGATTCTGATCCTTGGTCATTTTCAGCTTAATATGTCCAGTAGGTATGGATTTCCAGGCAGGGTAGGAAGTTTCTTTAAAGAAAAATGTGAATCTAAGAATCAATGCTATCTAATTTAGCTGCACACAATTAAGTTAGAAGTGCCTAGTACAGTCCTTTCTAGTCAGGTTGAGTGTATCTTTGTGGAGATATCTTTTCCTGTATACAAATTACCAGACTGAACATTGCAGTTTTAGATATCTTTCTGTCCCAAGAGTACCATGTAAAAGGGTTGCTCTACCAGGGTTTTGTTTATCTTTAATGTTTTGATTGTTTCCTGACAATAAGTTAGCATATTTTCTTTTATGAGGCAGGGATCATATATTCTATAATTTCCTTAGGTTTCTGTGCTATCATTTCAAATGAAGATAACTCATGTTTCTATTCTAAATATAGTTAGTACTAATATTTTGATTATATCTTTCATCATTTGTAACAAATATTCCAAAATAATGCAAGGTCCTGGTGGTGGGGTGATGTATGGGAGCCTGTATGCTATGCATGCATGTTATGTAACAAATTTTTAATTAATAAATTAAGAAAAGAAACTGATAGGCTAATATAATAATATTAGTAACACAAATAATTAATAATACTACTAATAAAGAAGGCAGTTGGATGAATTTCTTAAAGCACTGAAAGAAAACAACTGCCAGTCAAGAATTTTTTATCTTGCAAGACTCTCTTTCAGAAAGAGGGAAAGAATAGGATATCTTTAGATAAACAAAAGATAAAGGAGTTCCTTACCACTAGGCTTCCCTACAAACAGTGCTAAAGGTTATCTTAAGACTTAAAGGAAAGACACTAGACAGTGGTATGTTCCTTACTTCCTAGAGGTGGTATAACGGAAATGCATAAATAGTAATGATAAATTATTGTTTTTTCTGTACAATGCACAAAGGCTTAAGCAATAACAAGCACAAAAAATTCTGGGGTGACAGAATGGTGTAGGAAAAGTATATGTGCATGCTATTGAAGTTAAGTTGGTATTGAGCCAAGTATGGTTATTATATATTTAGGATGTTGAATTTTAAACCCATAATAACAACAAGGAAAATATATACAGATAAAAATGAGAAGTCGTGCAATATGGTACAAAACAAAAAAGCAAATAAATATAAAAGTAGGCTTTAATGGAATTGAGGGACAAAAAAGTTATTACAGTTAAAGGCTAAAAAGCAAAATGGCAAAGGAAAGTTCCATATTACCAATAAAGACTTTAAATGTAAATGGATTAAACTCTCCAGTCAAAAAGCACTCTGGCAGAATGCATAAAAAAGCATGACCCAACTCTTCATTGTCTATAAGAGATTCAACTTAAATTCAAAGATACATGTAGGTTGAGCGTGAATGGATGTAAAAATATACCATGCAAGTAGTAACGAAAAGAGAGCTGGGGGAGTTATACTAATAACAGATAAAATAGATTTCAAGTAAAAAGCAGTTATGAGGGAAAAATATGGTCAATTTATACTGATAAAGGGGACAATTCAACAGGAATATGTAACAATTAAAAATTTATAGGCAACTAACAGGCTAGCCCCGAAATATATGAATCAAATACTGACAGATTTGAAGGGAGACATTGGTGCTTTCACATTTATAGTAGGAGAATTTAGGGCACCATTTTCAATAATCGATAGAGCATATAATCAGATCAGTAAGGAAGTAAAGGGATTGAATAATACACTAATCCAACTAGAGCTAACCGACTTATATAGAACACTGAACTCAGTGGAAAACAGAATACACATTCTTCTCAAGTGCACATTGATCATTTTTCAGCATAGAACATATGTTGAGTCATAAAACAAATCTTAATAAATTCAAAAGTATTGAAACCAGACAATGTATATTCTTCAACCTCAACAAGATGCAGCTAGAAATCATTAAAAGAGGGGGAAATGTAAAATTCACAAAGGTGTAGAAATTAAAAAACATACTCTTAAACACCTAATGGGTTAAACAGAAAATCAGAAGTGAAATTAGGAAATATTTTTATGTGAATGAAAATGAAAATACAGAATACCAAAACCTATGAGAGTTAACAAAGGCAGTGCTAAGAGAGAAACTTATAGCTATAAAAACTTACATTAAAAAGGAAGAAAGGCTTCAAATCAGAAACCTAAACTCAAAACTAGAAGAACTAGCCAAAGAGGAGAAAACTAAACCAAAAGTGAGTGAAGGAAGGGAATAACAAAGATCATAATGGAGTTATATGAAATAGGAAAAAACAAACAAGCAAAAAAACAATAGAATCCACAAAACCAAAACGCTGATTCTTTGAAAAGATCAATAAAATGAATTTGGTTAGCTTGACTGACCAATAAAAGAAAGAGATGATACAAATAATGAAAATCAGAAATGGAAAGGGGGCATTACTATCAACTCCACTGAAATAAAAATGACTATAACACAATACAAAGAACAACTTTATGCCAATAAATTAGATAACCTGCATGAATTGGACAAATTCTTAAAAACACACAAACTACCTATATTGACTCAAGAAGAAATAGAAGATCTAAAGAAACCAATTACTAGGAATGAGATTGAATCAGTAATAAAAATATCTCCCAGCAGATAAAAGCCTAGGACCACATGGCTTCACATGAGAATTCTGCCAAACATTCCAAGAATAATTCATTCCAATTCTGCTCAAACTCTTCCAAAAACCTTGAAAAAGAGGGACCATTTCCTAACTCATTCTATAAGGACATCGCCCTCATAGCAACCCCCCCCCCAAAAAAAAAGATACCACAGGAAAATAGAACTACAGACCTATATCTCTTATAAACATGGATACAAACATCCTCAACAAAATACCAGCAAACCAAATCCAACAGTATATTAAAATTAAACACCTTGATCAAATGAGATTAATCCCTGGTATTCAAGGTGGGCTCAACATGAGAAAAATCAATATAATACACCACATTAACAGAATGGAGGGGGGAGAAATCCGTGATCATGTCAGTTGATGCACAAAAGGCATTTGACAAAACACAGTACCCTTGTTTGATAAAAACACTTAGAACACAAGGAATAGTGAAGTTCTCCATCAAGATAAAAAGCACATATGAAAAACCCACAGCTAACATCTTATTTAATGGTGGACGACTGAACATTTTCCCTCTAAGATCAGGAAGAAGACAAGGATGCCCACTGTGACAGTTTGATGTTCTTTTATGAATTCTAAAAAGGAAAAATTATGTTTTTGAACTAATCCATTCCTGGGGGTATTGGACACTTTAGATTGCACTACATTAGTGAGGTGTGTCTCAGGCTGGGTTTCCACCCTCTTACCAGAGCTTTAGATAAATGGAGACATAGAGAAAGACAGAGAAAAGAAGCTGACATTTTTCACTCTACCATGAGAGAGTAGGAGGATTACTACCAATGAAAGCCTACTCATTAATTCACTAAGAGCTTGCACCCAGGGAGCAGCTCAAGGCTGAATAAAGGAGCCATATGACTGATAGCACACAACTAAACATCGGAAGAAAAAGGAACAGCTGAGACTGAGAAAGTAGACTTGGAAAGAGACAATCTCTTTGACTGGTGGCTCACAGCAAATCTCCGGGACACAGTAGATTCTGGAATCCCAGGTAGGGACATCAGCAGAGATCAACTGCCATCTTCATCATGTGGCAGGTCACCAGGATCACCATTAGGTGATTTTGTTGAAGAATGCATCTCTAATGATGCTTAGATTTGATTATTTCATGGCATCAGAACTGCAAGCTTGGACCCTACAACCAAAGTCACTGCTGTTATTCAACATTGTACTGAAAGCTCTTGCCAGAGAAATTAGGCAGGATAAAGAAATAAAAGACATTAAATTTGGAAAGGAAGAAACAAAACCTTCCTTCTTTGTAGATGATATGATCCTATATACAGAAAATCCTAAAAAATACACAATAAGTTGCCAGGGTTAAAAAATGAATTCAACAAAGTTGTGTACAAGATCAACACCAAAAAATCAGTAGTGTTTCTATACACAAGCAATAAACAATCAGAAAAAGAAATCAAGAAATGAATTCCATTCACAGTAGAAATCAAAAGAATCAAATATCAGGAACAAGTCTCACCAAGGATGTAAAGAACTTTTCTGTAGAAAACTACAGGACATTGCTAAAAGAAATCAAAGAAGATCTAAATAAATGACAGGATATTCTGTGTTCAAGGATTGGAAGACTAAATATCATTAAGCTATCAATACTTCCCAAAGAAATTTGTATATTCAATGCAATCCCAATCAAACCTTCAGCAATCATCTTTGCAGAAATAGAAAAGCCAATCATTAAGTTTATATGAAATGCTATGGTACCCAAAATAGCCAAAGGCCTCATGAAAACAAAGAATGAAGTTGTGTGACTCATACTTCATGATCTTATAACTTATTACAAAGCCACAATAATCAAAACAGCATGGAATTGGCACAAGGACAGGGATATATACCAATAGAATCAAATTGAGAGCTCAGAAATCAGCCCTCATATTTTGACCAACTGATTTTTGACAAGGTAGGAAAGACCACTCAATTGGGAAAGAATAGTCTCTTTAACAAATTGTGTTGGGAAAACAGGATCTCCATTTGCAAAAAAAAAGAAGTGCCCCTAACACACACCATATATAAAAATCAACTCAAAATGATTCACAGACCTTAATGTAAAAGCTAAAACTATCAAACCCCTAGAAGATAGTGTAGGGAAGCAACTTCAAGACCTTGTGTTAAGCAATTGTTTCTTAGATATACCCAAAGCACAAGAAACAAAAGAAAAAAGAGATAAATGGGACCTTATAAAAAATAAAAACTTTTTATTCTCAAAGGACTTTTTCATGAAAGGGAAATGATTACCTACACAATAGGGGAAAATATTTGGAAAGCACATATGTGATAAAGGGTTACTATCCAGTCTATATAAAGAAATCCTTCAATTTAACAGGAAAAGAGAAGCAACACAATTTAAAAAATGGGCTAAAGATTTGAACAAAATATGCAAATGGCCAGAAAGCACATGAAAAGATGCTCAACATCATGAGCCATCAAGGAAATGTAAATAAAAACCACAATGAGATACTATTCACACCAATTAGAATGGCTGTTATAAAACAACAACAACAACAAGTGTTTAAGAGGATGTGGAGAAATAGGAACTCTCCTTCGTTGTTGGTTACTATGTAAAATGGTGTAGCCATTTTCAAATACAGTCTAGCAAGTCCTCAGAAAGCTATATTTAGAATTACTATGTCACCTGGCAATCCCACTACTAGATATATACTCAAAAGAATTGAAACAAGGACTCAAACATACATTTATACATGATGCTCATAGTGAGCTTTGCCAAAAAATGGAAGCAGCTCAAGTGTTCATCATCTGATGGACTGATAAATAAAATATGGTATATGCATACAATGTAATGCTATTCAAAGTTAAAATGAAATTAAATTATGATACAAGTGACAACATGGATGACCCTGGTAGTTATAAGTTTGTGTGAAATAAGCCAGGCAAAAGGGACAAATATTGTATTATATAACTAATTTGGACCAGTTAGAATAAGTATACTCATAGTCAGGATCTAGAATATATATTACCAGCGGATATGGTGAGGATATGGAAAGGTAAGTTAAGGTTTAAAATGTGCAATGTTCCTATTTGAAATAATGGAAATATATTGGTAATTGATGATGGTGATGGTAACACAACATGGTGAACAAAATTAACATCACTGAAATATGTATCTAAATATGCTTAAAAAGTGAAATGTTACGTCATGTATATGTTAACAGAATAATTTTTTAAAAACTCCATGGACCTGCACTACATGAACAGCAACCCGTGAGTTAAACCATGGATTTTAATTAGTTGTACAATTATAAAAATTTCATGTCATCAGTTATAAGAAATGTTCCACACCAATGCAAATTGCTGTTGTTGGAGTGGTGTATGGGAATTCTGTATTTTATGCATGATTGTTCTGTAAATCTGAAAATTCTCTAATAATTCTTTCAAAAGCACATGCTGAAGTAAGAAGATTAGAAGTCTTTAGCCATAGAAAATGATGTTAGGTTAGCCTGTTCCAACAATGCTAATGTATTGGCAAAAAGGTACAAACCAAAGAGGGATGATTAGAAGTAATAACATGTAAAGTTGCCAGAATGCATGGATGAAGGATGCTACAGTGGCAGGTCTGAGCAGTTATCCAGAGGGAAACCTGGGATTCAAAGGCATGGGATCTCTTGGAGAGTGCAGAAGAGTAAGGATTGAAGGAGGAAATTGCAATTGAAGATGAGTCTGGAAAAGCAATACCATTAATAATTATAAAATAGAAAGTAATCAGGTCTCTTGATGACACACAGGAAGAGATTCCTGCTCAAAAGCAGATAGTAATGAAAGAGGATATCCCTGCAGAATTAGTAGAACTAACAGAAACCTTTAAACAAAAAGGCTGAGAGAGCAGAGCTCCTTGGTTACTTAGATTATGGGATGTAAGAGGAAATGTTATTATGCTTCTAGGAATAAATTGACAATAATGGCTGGCATAATTACACCTCTCTCTCTTCATCAGCATTTCACCAGGCACAGCAAGGACCAGACGGCATTCAAAAAATGTTAGTTTGGCACATTTAAACTGCAAAATTTGCCTGGCCTAATGTAGGGGATATACCATTTGCAATAGGCAAATGGACATCTATAGAAGAATTACAGAATATAGACAGAGAATTAGGAAAGAAGAAGGCATCATATGCTGAACTACTGTGGATCTGATGATGAAATGTTCACAAGCAGTATAAAGGATAAAATCCTCCAAATCATGCTTCCTGCCTGGAATAGGACATTAGTAGATATTCTATGCCCACTAGTTGGCTAGCCCATTCACCAGATGACTCAGGCAATAGCATACCCAGGTGAGATGGAATTTGTTTGATCAAAAGGGGTAAAGAATTAAACCAAAAATATCTTGCAAGGGAAGAGAAAGAGTGGCCCATATATGTAACCTTTAAACCATTAAGGGCTGATCTAATTGTTGCAGTCTCCCTAAAACAAACAAACAAACAAACAAACAAACAATCAAACTAATGTTATATTAGTAGGTCTCTGAAAAAAGCTGCCTGAGGAGTAAAGATATCAGATGCTGCCCACATCTAAATCTGTGCCACTGGTTATTACACCCTCAGCAACTCCTGAGGAAAGTAATCAGGTATAAGGGAGTGGATAGCCCTGTCTCCGAAGGCTAGTGCTGGGGCCTCAGTAACCTGCAAATATGGGTGACACCAGGTGAACAGAAGGCCTCACATAGAGCTAGATATCCCTGGTCTCCACAAAACCATTTACACATTGTAGCCCTTATTGATATTGGAGCACAGTTCTCACTGACCTAGGAGAATCTTTATGAGAAGACCTATGGCCTTCTAAAGATGATAGAAGGATATGAGGGGAAAGCCCTATGAGTAGTGCACACTTCCCAAACATTACAAATGGGATGCCTCACACTCTAAAATTGTGTCGTATATATTTCTCCCATACCCAAATATATATTAGGGGTCAAAACCAGTGAATTTTGCCTACACAAATGCAGGATGAAATAAATTATTTGAGGTGTTACTTATTGGTCCCCAGTGCACCTGCCTGTAATCAGGAGGGTCACCCATGCTAAACAACATTGCCTCACACGTGGACATGTTGAAATCAATGAAATACTACAAGAATTGGCCAGAGTGGGGAGCATATAACAAGCAGAGATCCCTTTAATGGTCCTGTATGTCCAGTGAGAAAACCTGATGAGAGTGGGAGAAGGAAGGTCTATTATCAAGAATGAAATGAGATTGTTCCTCCTATTCATGCCACAGTTTCAAATATTACAATGGTTCTTGATAACTTATTTGCCCAGGTAGGAGAGTTCCATTATGTATTAAACTTGGTTAAGAATTTTCCAGTATCCTATTAGCTGAAGATAGCCAAGGTCAGTAGGCATTTATGTGGAAGAGGGTCAGTGGACTTTAGAGATTTTACCACAACGGCACCTACACAGCTTGACCATCTGCCATGTAGTGGTGGCAACTGATCTAGCAAAATGGGAAAAGCGAGCAAATGTTGCTGTGTTTCACTATATTGACAATATTAGGCTTACTTCTTATAGTATTACATCTCCAAAAATGGTGCATCTGCCATTGCAGTGCCTGTAATGTTGAAGATGAGCCACCAAAAATGCCAAGATCCAGGGGCCTGGACAGTCTGTAAAATTCCTAGGGGAAGTTTGGTCATGTAAGTCAAAGGTCACTCCTGTCAAATTTATAGAAAATAGCTGTAAAATAGATCCAATCTCTAGGCACTTAAATAGCAAGGCAAGCTTGTGAATTGGATATTGCCAGCTACCCAGAAGTTTTTGGGTGGGTCCTGTGGCAAAAACAAACCAGGAAGTGAGTGCCACTGGGTTCTCGTGTCAGCAATGAACAGGAACAAAACAATGATATAGTCCTATTGAAAAACAACTGTTAGCAGTATATCTTGCTCTCATGCAAACTGACCCTATAACAGTGACTTTGCCAATAACTGTGAATATCATTTCCAATAAGTGGAAATACCATTCAAAGACACCTGTAGCCAGTCTAAAAGTGTTTGTGCACAGGTAGCACACTATAAAAATCGAATACTTATTTACAACAATGGTGTTCTCTCCATACTAGTCCACGATCTAAAGAGTTACATAAGTTATTGGGGACAGTTACATATGTAGAGGTTCCATATTCTCCTGCACCACCCATTCCAGCAAGAGAGAAAGCAGCATTAATAATATAATGAGTAGGAGCTCCATTGGAAGATGTCTGGTATGCTGATGGTTTCTGCAGAGGACCACACCCTTGATGGCACATGATAGCAGTTCAAATAACTATTAACACCATATGGATGGCTGAAGGAGAGCATTAAAGCAGTCAATGGGCTGAGCTATGAGCCATCTGGATGGCTATAGTCCATGAGCGTATGTCAGTCTCCATATGCTCTAATTGCTGGGCTGTGTGTCATAGTCTGAATATCTGGATGGGATGCTGGCAATAAGAGAATTGGAACATAGCTAGTTAGGACATATGGGGTAAAGCCCTCTGAGAAGATATTTGGGTTAGGTTTAAAAAAAAAACAACCGATGCCAAAATAACAATTTGGCATATTCCAGCGCATATTTCACTCATGCTTCTGGGAAACCTGGAAGCCAAAACATTAGCTAAAATTAGATGGGCTGATGGAAACCATGATCAAGCAGATTGGCTACACTATAAATAGGGACAGAAGGGTTCTAAGGGTGTATGGTGAAGCATGTAAAAGTTTACATCTTACCTTGAAATATAGTGATGTCTTTACAGCCAGGGAGTCCTGTCCAACATGTGCTCAATGGATGCACCCTCTACTCCATAATATGGGGCAGGTACCATAGTGAATACAAGCCAAGCAATGCTGACTAATACAATATCTAGAACCCCATCCTCTGTCAGATGGACAAAAGTAAACACCAAGCTATGTACATATTGCTTCAGGCATTCTGCAGGGTTTTGGATGATGACAAGCAAATCAATCCTCAACAAAATTAGGACTTGAAAAAGATACCTGTATGTGTGGGTATCCACAACACATTGTTAGTTACCAAGGCACCCATTTTACAGGTCACCAAGTTCAAGACTAGGTGCAAGAAAGAGAAATAGTTTGTGGTGAGTGTGATAACCACTACATGGAAAAAGACTTTGAGTAAAAGGGGGAAATGGTAAAGAAAAATGAGCTTATATGGCTAAGAGACTTCAAAGTGAGTCGGAGGTCATCACAGAGTAAATGCTTATGCACATTTCATCAGGATTTCATAGCTTGCCAGAGTGGATACTATTCCAAATAGTGGGGCTCCTGAGGGTTCTGGAGGCACCAAGGACTTGTGGTCAGGGCTGATATCTCTGGAGTTTGGTGCCTTGTCAGTGGGCCCTACTTTGGAGTTTGTGCTCCTGAGAGTGAGAGAATTGGACTCAGGAATGGCTTCCCTACACATGGTTCACCTGTCCATTCTAGTTGAACCCATACTTGGTGCTGGAGTTGGTAGATGTAATATGAGAATAATATGTAATATGAGAGACTTGAATCTTTGGACTGTCCATGTGCCACCAGGTTTTGTGCCTCTGTGGAGTTGTAACACTACTCTCCAGTTCATTGGACTCACCCAGGACAGCTAACATGGAGGTGAGGTTTGACATTCAACATACCAAGGAAATGAGAGAGCCTACAACTGCAAGTAAGAGAGTTCCATCCATTGCCTGTATGGGATCAAAGTCCCCTCTCAATTAGAGATAGAGTGACATTACCATCCCAGAATACTCAGGATTGTGTTATGAACTATTGACTACAGTGGACTTACTGTATTCTAGTATAGACTTGCTGTGATTCTAATAATGGAAGAAAGTACAACACTGATATGGAGGCAGTGGCCACTGGAGGATCTGGGGGCAGGGAGAGGAAAAAACAGGTGTAATACAGGGGCTTTTTCAGGACCTGGGAATCATCCTGAATGACATTGCAATGACAGATATAAGCCCTTATATATCTTCCCACATCCTGCAGAATTATGTAGGAGAGAGTATAAACAACAATGTGAACTATGGCCCATGCACAGTGGCAATGCCCCAGGATGCTTTTATCAATTGCAATGAATGTGCCATACTAATGAAGGATGTTGTTTATGTCGAAGGGTGTGGGAGGTGTGGTGAGTGGGGCATATGGGAATCCCTATATTTTTTGTGTAACATTTATGTAATCTAAGTATCTTTTAAAAATAAAAAATATATATTTAAAAAATAGAGTAATTGCCTGGTCCTTTCATCTGCCATACAACCCCCAGGTCACTGACTTTATCTAAACAAAGAATGGTATTTTAAAACAACACCTACATTAGCTATCTTCAAACCACTGACTGCATGGATGGACAACACATGTACAGGAAGCAATTAGGCTAATAAATAGTACACTAGTGACTGGACAAACCTCAGGATATGAATGTTTCAGGACCCCAATGTCCACTGCATCAGCAGTAAGTCCTGATGCCAGAAAAAGGTATTCCTTCAATTATAACTGAGCAGTGACTCATAGTAATATTGACACAGGTCATACCCAAAAACATCCACCAAATTTGTTGGGGCTTACACCAGAAAATGTCATCCAAGTGGATAGATATTCTTATTTCCAGGGGACAGGGGAAGAAATTTGCAATAACTCTGACTCCTATCATATATGTAGAAAGT
>JAQZBX010056503.1:0-18177 GCA_029593785.1 Cabassous unicinctus
TTTTATAACACTTTCTAAACACTTTTCATTCAAATTATAACATATTAAATGAACTCAATTATTTTATTACTTCATTTTTTTCCCAAGGTGAAAGAACAAATTTTTTGCAATAATTTGAAATAAAAATATACTTTTCAGGGTTTGATTTTGAGAAAGCAAAATGTTAAAAGTTGTCAGGCTTGAAATTTATGTTTTTTTTTTTTAAGTGATGGCTTGTTTCTCTTAAACAACCAAGGAAATGATAAGATTAGAGTACCAGAAGATATTTTGATAAAACAGACTTTTTAAATTTCTATACTGATTATTCAGGAGAAAAACTCTTTATAAGCTTTTACTAAAACAGAAAAATGGCTTGCAAAACTTTGTCACATTAACAGAAAAAGAACAAAATTTTAGTTTTACATTATTATATTATTTGATATTAAAGCTTTTAAATCTTTATAGATAGACCCCTCATACTTTACTCAACTTTAACCATAAAAATTCCTTTTCCATGAGCCTTCTGCACTTTCTGTATTCATTCAGGTTTTGTCCCACATTTTACTCTTTCTTAATAATCATTCATTTTATTTTAAGACAAAAATCACTATTTTGTTTTTTAAATAATAAAAACACAGTTTATATACCTTACCTATATAGGTTATCAAAATGATTTTGTAAAATGTTTCAAAGAAAACCTCTTACAACATACAATTATTATGATTACATTAATTAACAGGTATTTTATTTTAGCAGTACAGGAAAAAATTATTTTTTCATTATTTTATGAAAACCTTAGATTCCCAGTGGAATTAAGATTATTTTCTCTCTACCACCACTGGCTTCTGATAGGTTTTCTTGTTAGGAAGTTCCTTTCGTTATTATCATCAATTCAGTTTCTGTTTAATAATGATTTCTTAGAAATTGCCATTTAAATATTTCAGTTTAAACAATGCTTTTACAAACCCCTTATAACTATTCATAACCACATAGAATATAGTTTTTTCATCTTAAGACAAATTTCATCATCCCAGAACACTTTCCTTTACTTAATGCTATTTTCTACAGTACTTTTTACAAGTTTTGTCTCACATACTTCCATTCTGTTTTTATGAAACCCAGCCATTTTATTTTAGGACAAAACACACCATAATGTGAAATTGGAATGGCAAACAATTTTACCAACCATCTTGATTTGCCAGAGCCTCCATCCTGTCCAGGGAATTATAGAGAAGAAATGGAGGCTAACTGAAGCAAGCTGACACAACAACAATTTTTTTTGTGATGGTGATGAAACCCCTGCCTCAGCCCAAGATGAACAAAAGGCTCTAGCTAACATTAACAAAGCCTCCTGCTGATTCACCAGATGGCTACAATCCCACCTCCCCATCGTGTCTGCTAATGAATGAACTGAATTTTAAGGATTTCCTGCCTAAACAATCCAGTAACTCATGCAGCTCATGGAACACAAGCACCAACTACAAATCATGGGACCTGCAATGTCATTAGTTAAAACTTAAAATTATTATTTACAGATTTAAAACATATAATGCTAATTTATCTTATTAGCATCAATAGTTATTTATTAATATAAGTGATTATTTAATTTTTTGGCCATTTGAATAAGTTCTTTTAAGAATATTTGTTTATCAATTTAATAATATTATCTGGAGGTATGAAAACATACACTGACATTGAACAAACAGAAAAACACAAAAGAGTTAAGATAAACCAACAGAGACATAAAGTTTATTTATTTGATAATTTTTATTTCTTTGGTATGGCTGTCTCCAAGCCTTCCATTATTTTACATTTTTTATTTTACTGCATTTAGAATTTTTTCTGGAATTTGTGTTGCCTGTAAAATGCAAGCTCATTTCTGGAAATATTTTAATCAGTAATCAGCAACCAATTAGGAATACTCAAGCAGTACAAATGCAGTTAAGCTTTAATTTAGCAGTTTAGATAGATATATTTTGGATTATCACTTTTTAGGAGTACACTTAGGCTTGAAGTTCAGGAGTAAGATACTGATTTAAAGCTGAAAGTTTCTTTTAACACTTTGAAAAAAATTCTGATTAAAATAAAATGTGACAAAAAACTTAAAAATATTGTCAAAGTAGCATTCCATTTGACAGATTTTTGTGGAAAAAGGGATTGCAGAGGGGTGTTGGGGATAGGTTTGTTAGAGAAAGAAGGAAGATGATGTGTGGGCTTGGAGGAAAAGGAATGAGTATTTGTGCTTTGAGGTGGGTTAAAGAGTCTTTTTTAAGGATTGGAATTAGACAGTGGGGGAAGCATTAAAATGAGTGGGTGAACAGGTGGCTTTTCAGTGAATATGGCAAAAGAGGGGTTGCAAAGTGTTATGAAACTATTTCATTGATCCCCACTATAGAGATCAAGGAGTGAGTTAAGGGTTTGGGGAATTTGGGAAGGACAGAGTAAGTGGTTTCTGTTTTAATAAGACATGAAATTGGTTTTCCTGCCACCATTATATTTACCTGAGGTTCTACTTTGGAGATGGACATGGGAGCTTGCATGCTTCCTGGACACCATAAATTGTCTGTTACCAGTTCCAGAAGGTCTGGGAGGTTGAAGCCAGGGCTTGGATCTGACTGGGTAACCAATGTCCTTCTGCCTTGAGAGGCCTGGGGCACTCAGACATCCAGTGGATTCCCGGCTTGCACAACAGGCATGGTCCCAGAGGGGGTTGTGGGTTTGGGTATTGGTTAGCCAGGTAGCCAGGATTTTTACATTTGAAGCATGGCCCTGGTGGGTTCTTTCCCACTTCCCTGGAGAGGAGTGGTTCCTGAGAATTTTGGAAGGTGGAGGATTTATGGCTAGGTTTTTCCCAGGGGACTGTCTTGGTCCTGACAGGGCTGTTGGCAGCATTTTGTTGGTTTAGGGTATCTGCATGGGTCTTGGATGCAAGCCAAACATGTTCTTTTCTTTTTGGGGATAGACAGATGGAAAGAATGATATAGAGGTTTCACCAAGTAAGGTTATAAGAAACAGTTATGTATTACTTTATTGAGATTTATTTTATTTATTTCTTCCCCCACTTTGTTCTGTGCAGGCTGTATGCTCTCTGTGGTTCTTCTGTGTCTGCTTGTCTTCTCTTTAGGTGGCACTGGGAACCAATCCTGGGACCTTCTGGAGTGGCAGAGAGACACTCAATCTCTTGTGCCACCTCACGTCCCTGGTCTGCCATGTCTTTTATTGTCTCTCTTCTGTGTCTTTTTTTGTTGCATCATCTTGCTGTGCCACCTCTCTGCATGGGCCAGCACTCCTGCATGGTCCAGTTCTCCTGTGCATACCAGCACTCTGCATGGACCAGCATTCCACATGGGCCTGCACTCTGTGTAGGCCAGCTCTTGACTCAGGCCAGCTCACCACATGGGCCAGCTTGCCTTTCACAGAAGGCCCTGGGAATTGAACCCTGGACCTCCTATATGGTAGATGGGAACTCCATCACTTGAGCCACATCTGTTTTCCAGTGTTGAAATTTTTTGATAAATTTAGAAGGATCAGAGGAATAGGAGTTAAGCTGGTGCTTGATTTGATAGAGATCAGAGAGGGAAAAGGGAGGGCAGACATGTACGGTGTTTAGTGAATTTAACCTGGCAGTGAATTAGGGGCCAGGGGAGAATTTGGATGAGGGAGAAAAGTGGGAGGAGCAGAGGGACCTGGAGCAGCAGGTGGAGTGGGCACATAGGGAGGAGGGATAAAGTTGTTTACCAGATTGGAAGGTGTTTTTGATGAGGTATTAGGAGGAGAATGAGGATTTTTTGGGAAAGAAGACTGAAGAAGGAGAATTTGAAAAGTAGGACAGAACTGACAGGAAGGGCACCTGCACAGCTTAAAATAGGCTTGGATATATGGGATTTCACTCCACTTGTTTAAACATTGACAATAATTATTGAGGTTTGTAAGAATTTGGGTGTCTAAGGTACCATTGTTTGGGCAGATAGGTTTATTGCTAAGTGGGTAATGAGACCAGGCAGTGTTACAGTAAAAGATGGGTCTTTTTAGAAGGAGATCAGATTTAAGAATGAGCTCTTTAAGACTTCTGAAGAGGCACCCCAGGGGGGTGTTTTGGGGGGGATAGATAAGCTGTTGCTCATCGGTTTAAGGAGATTTCACCAAGTTTCCAAGACACCAATGGATCATAGGGGACATCCCACCCTGAGTTTCATCAGATCAGATACAGAGCAGAGGATAACAGGAGGCATTCCTCAATCTGGTTGATCCATGCATCAGAGGGCCCTGGACCCTGAGGCAGACCTCTACACAGTGCCAGGGTTTTCCATAGAGCAAGTTGCCCTGGACAAGTAAGAACAGAAGAGAAGAGGGTGCCAGACATGTGGGAAAAAGGTGAAGCTCATTACCCAGTTTTCTGCGAAAGTTGTCCTGCACAACTGAGAATGGAGGAGGGTGTCAGCCTGAAAAATCCTGCCAGAGGACCTGGAAAAGGGAACAGAGAAGTGGGCTCCCTTGATCTTGGCTCCTGGGTTTCAACACCAAAATGTTAGGTTCAGAGGGAAGCCAAGGAAGGGAGGCACTTTAGAAATCAGACTGGGATTCAGAATCCATATAAACAAAGCCTTTAATGAGCTAAAGCAGGTGGGCTCTGTCTGAAGTAGACAGCAGCAGCAAGGAGAATGAGGAGAGAATTTTTATATCTTGTTCTGGGGCTAAACTACAAAGGGGCTCATTTGTGATGGTTTATGCTAGCTTTGCAGTTTTAAGGTCAGGGTGAGATAACTCATATCTGCACTATGGTCCCATTCACACCCCTCAGATATGGGTTGCTACTTCCCTATCCATGGAAATGTTTAGGGAGGGAACCTTTCAGAGCCCAGAGCTCTGGTTTCATCAATTCAGAATGCACACCTGTGGCAAGAGGGGGAAGGGAAGGGGGAATGAGTAAGGGGGCAGGACAGGAGCCATGGACTTAACAATCATAAAAGATAGTTAGGTATTGAAATTCTTTGATAAAAAGAGATGGATCAGAGGAATAGAACCCAAGGCAGTGTTCAATTTGGGAAAGATTAGAGAGGAAGAAGGGAACATGGACCCATATGGGGCTTTTGAGACCTGCAAGTTCCCAAAGGGGAAGTACAGGATGTAGTCAGAAGGACTGAGTTCAATGAGGGGAGGGATGTGGAGAATGGTCTGTTCAATTTGACTTGGAAGTGGAGTCAGGTGCTGGAGGTGGTTTCTGGATGATGGGGAGAAGTGGGAAGGTCAGAGTGTCCCTGAGAAGCAGGTGGAGGGTACACAGTAGGAAGGGGAATAGAGTCATCCACCAGATCCAAGGATGTTTCCGACAAGGCATCAGGAAGGGAGCAAGGATTTTTTGGGACAGGGATGTAAAGAAGAATTTGAAAAGTGGGACAGGACTGACAGAGGAAGGGGTGTCTGTGCACCCAAAGGGCTGAAAAATGTCTTGAATATATGGGATTTCACTCCAATTGTTCAAGCATCAACAATAATTATCAAAGTCTGTAGGAATTTGGGGGTCTAAGTCCCCCCCCCCTTTCTTTTGGCCAGATTTATTATCAAGTGGATAATGAAGTCAGGCAGTGTTACAGTAAAAGATGAGCCTTTTTGGTCAGAGATTGGATTCAAGACTGAAGTATTTAAGACTTCAAAATAGGCACATCAAGGGGGTGTTTTTAGGAGGGGGGTGGATTGGCTGTTCCTATGGGATTAAGGAAATTTTACCAAGCTTCCAAGGCATGAACAGATCACAGGAGGTGTCCCTCCCTGTGTCTCATTGGGCCAGATATAGAGCAGAGGATCAGAGGGAGGCATCCCTCTGTCTAGTCACTCTACAGAATGGAACGTCTAGGACCTGAGGCAGCCCTCTACCCAGCACTGGGGTTTTTGAGGGAGAGTTGTCCCGGACACTGGAAAATGGAATGGAATTGAAGAGGTTCTAGACATGTGGGAAAAGTGTGAAGATCCTTACCCAGTTTTCTGAACAAAAGACAACAATGAATGGAGAAGGGCATCAGCCTGAACAATTACCAGTGTGGATGGAAAGGGATGACAAGTGGGTTCCCTTGATCTCAACTCCCAGGTTTTGGCACCAAAAATGTTAGGTCCAGAGGGAAGCCAAGGAAGGGAAACATCTTGGAAATCTGACCGGGTGCCGAGGTCCATTCAAGCAAATCTTTAACGAAAGAAAGAACTTAGAAGGTGGGTTGTGTCTGAGTGGACAGAAACACTGAGGAAGAGGGGCAGAAAGATTTTTAAAAAATTTTTAAATTAAAAAAAAATATTAAAATATATCACTCATGCATGAACATACATAAACAATAATTTTATAGTAGTTGTTGTGAACTTACAAAACAAACATACATAATATCATACAGGGCTCTCATACCTCACCCTACCATCAATACCTTGCAGTGTTGTGAAACATTTTTAACTAACGATTAAAGAGCATCCTCAAAATATTACTACTAACCAAAGTATTTCCCCCCAATCCACCCTATCATTATTATTTTTTATATCATTTATACATGAACATATAAAAACAATAAGTATATAGCAAAAATTTTGAACTTAAAAAGCAAACATTCATAATATCACACAGGGGTCCCATACATCAGACCTCCACCAACACCTTGCATTGTCATGAGACATTTGTTACTAATTATGAAAGAATATTGTCAAAATCTTACTACTAATTATAGTCCTTATTTTACATTTGGCGTATTTTTCCCCCAACACACCTTATCATTATTCTTTAAATATATTTTTATGACAGAACTAGTAAACTTACAAAACAATCATGCACATGTGCAGAATTCTCAAACAACACCCCTCTATCAACACACCACACCCTGGTGGAATATTTGTTACAGATTATGAGATCATATAATCCGATTATTACCAGGTCCACAGCATGCATTTGACACACGTTTTCCATACTCCGCCATTATCAACACAGTATATCTTTGACATAGATGAAAGAATATTACATTATTACTGTCAGCCACACTCCATAGGTCACTCCAGTTGTATTTTTCCCATGCTTCTCTACATTCCTATCACCCTGCAATACTGATGTACATCTGCTTTAGCTCACAAAGGACACTCTTGCATCTGTACCATCAACCACTATTCTCATCCACCTCTGGGTTTACTGTGCTATTCAGTCCCTAGATTATTCTCTAGCTTTCTGTCAATTGGCATTTACATCCCCATTTATAAACCAACTGTTACTCACTATAATGTGTTACCATCAACTCTGTACATTTCCACACTTTTACAGCAAAGCTACTTAAACTTCTACATTCATTAAATGTCAGTGGTTCATCTCAGTCCTCCTCTTATCTCCTTTAAGAATCTACCACCTATCACCAGATATTGAAGATATTTTCCTACATTTTCTTCTATAAGCTTTATCATTCTTGCTTTTATATTTAGGTATTTGATTCATTTTTGGTTAATTTTTTCATGGGGTGTGAGATAAGGGTCCTCTTTCCTTCTTTTGCTTTGGATATCCAATTTTCCTCAGCACCATTTGTTGAATGGACTGTTCTGTCTGAGCTGGGTGGGTTTGACAGGCTAGTCAAAAATCACTTGACCATAGATATGAGGGTCTGTTTTTAACCATCAGTTCAGTTCTGTTGATCTATGTGTCTGTCTTTATGTCAGTACCATGCTGTTTTTATCACTGTGGCTAGGTAATATGATTTAGAGTCTGGAAATGAGAGTCTTCCAAATTTGATTTTCTTTTTTAAGATGTTTCTGGCTATTCAGGACCCCTTACCTTTCCAAATAAATTTGATAATCATGTTTTCCATTTGTTTAAAAAATGCTGGTGGAATTTTTTTAAAAATCAGGATTGCATTGAATCTGTATATAATTTGAGTAGAATTGACATCTTAATGATACTTAGTCTTTCAACCCATGAGCATAGAATATTCTTCCAATTCTTTAGTTATTTTTTTTTAATTTCTTTTAACAATGAGTTTTAGTTTTCTGAATGCAAGTACTTTAAATCATTGGTTAAGTTTATGCCTGAATATTTGGGTTTTATCTGTCATATTTTATTTTCTCCACTCTTTTGAGGCTTTTAGTTACTTTTATTGATATAATCTTCATTTCCAGATTCTCTTCCAGACCTCTCTCTCCTGTCATTACTTTTCAGGCTGTAGCACACTCTTTAGTATTTCCTGTAAAGCAGGTCTCTTGGTTACAATCTCTCTCAGTTTCTGTTTATCTGTGAATATTCTAAACTTGCCCTCATTTTTGAAAGACAATCTTGCCAGATATAAGATTTTTGGGTGGAAGTTTTTCTCTTGCAGTATCTTAAATATGTCATACCACTGTCTTCTTGCCTCCCTGGTTTCTGGTGAGAGCTTAGCACTTAATCTTATTGGATATCTCTTATACATTATGCATTGCTTTTCTCTTGCTGCTGTCAGAATTCTCTCTTTGTCTTTGCCATTTGACATTTTGATTAGTATGTGCCTTGGAGTTGTTCTATTAGGATTTTTTTGTATAGGAGTATATCGTGTTTCTTGGACATGGATATATATGCCATTCCGTAGTGTTGGGAAATTTTCTACCATTATTTTTTCAAATATTCCTTCTGCTCCTTTTCCCTTCTCTTCTTCTGGGACACCCATGACATGTATGTTTGCACATTTCTTGCTGTCCATTACTTCCCTGAGACCTTGTTCAAATTTTTCCAAACTTTTCTTCATCTGTTCTTTTGTATGTTCGCTTTCACATGCAAATTCTTCAAGCTCACTAATCCTTTCTTCTGCCTCTTCAAATCTGCTGTTACATGATTCCAGTGTACTTTTCATTTCATTTATTGCACCTTTCATCCCCATAAGATCTGCTGTTTTTCTGTGTATATTTCAAATTCTTCTTTGTGCCCATCCAATGTCTTCTTAATATCCTTAATTTCTTTAGCCATCACATTGTATTTATTAAGGAGATTTGTTTGAACATCTATGATTAGTTAAATCATTTATGTCATCTGGAGGCTTATCTTGTTCCTTTAAGTGGGTCATATCTTCCTGTTTCTTGGTGTGGATTGTAATTTTTTGTTGGTGTTGTGGCATTTGGCTTACTATAGTATTTATTCTGGGTGTAGTTTTTTTCTTTAATTTATGGCTTTCTGCCCTTATCCCTGGCTGTTTGTGTAGTAGGAGCCAAGGATGTAGTTGGTGCTATAAGCTGTGGAGGCTCAAGCTACCCTCATTTCCCCAAGGACCAATGAAGCTTCTCCCAACTTTCTCCTTTGCCAAGGATAGGGACAGAGCCACAGCTGTGTTGAATAATCCAACTCATGCAGGGCTAGACTGTAGTTGCCCAGAGAAAGTGATGAAGCTTCATGCCCTTTTCTCCCCTGCCTGAGGCAGGGATGGAGCTGCAGGTGTGGGCATTAATCCATGCAGTGCAGGTCCAAGATGTTCATAGTTGCCCCGGTAGACTTCTGATTATTCAGACCAGCTAAACCGGTCTCTACCATCACTGTGATTTTTGTCAGCCTGGCTTCCCCTCATGCTGAGGATGGAATCAAAATGGCAGCTACCAGCCTCCTTCTGTCTTGGACAGGCTCAACCTTTAGCTGTTCTTAGGGTTATACTTTATCCAGCTGAATTTACTAATCAGTAGCTGAAATCGGTGGTAAACATTCTCTTCCTCCACTATTTTTTGGAAATGGAGCTTTCAATTCCTGCCACAGAATAGGTCCTGGGGTGCTTGTGCTGCTAAAGTAGGATTATCACTGGCCTCCATGGCATGGCCAGTAATTTCCCAGAGAGGCTAGCACAGTTCCCCCCAGCTTCCTCCTTGCCTGAGGTGGTCTTGGGCCTTAAGCTAGAGCGGCAATCTTTTCTAGATGGAAAAAAAGCCAGTCCCTACCAGCTCTTGATTTTCAGTCAGCCCCACTTTCCCTCATGTCAGGTACAGAGTTAAGATGGCTGTCACCAGTGTCTTTCTGACTTGGACAGGTTCAAACTTTAGCTGTTCTTACGATTATAACTTTAGCCCATCTTATTTACTAATCAGTAGCTGAAGTTGGTGCCCAACCATCTCTTCCTCCACCATTTTGGGAAGTAGAGCTTTCAATTTCAGCCATGGAACAGCTCCTGAGGCAGCTTGTGTCTCCAGTGGAGGATTGGCACTGGCCTCCATGGTGTGGAGTGCTCTACTTATGAATCTTCTCTGCATATGTGCAGTCTCCTCCTTCCATTCTTTCAAAGTTGTTTCAGGATGCACTTCTGGTCTCTTGGAGTCCCCAAACAAGTGCTCTAGATAGCTGTGGGTGATCACCAACTGCCTGGTAGCAAGAGCTAATTCTCGGAGCTCTTTACTCTGCTGCCATATTGCTGGTTGTCCAGGAAGAGAGTTTTTATAACTCGTTCTGGGTTAGACTACAAAGCATTTCTGGGGTAGACTTCAAAGGGCTAGGTTGTGATGATTTATGCTAGCTTTGTAGTTTTAGGGTCAGGTCATGAAAAATCATGTTGACTTTGTAGTTCCATCTGCATCTTAGGTGTTATCATACCTCTGATGTGGGTTGCTACTTTCCTATCGACAGCAATGCTTAGGGAAGGAGTGTAGGCTAGAATTCTGGTTTCATACCAATTAGGAATTCACAGCTACAGGAAGAAGGGGGAGAGAGGTGAAGGAGGGCAATAAGGGAGCTCTGGGCCTAAGAGTCTGCAGTCTTGTAGTAGGGCTAATTTGTAGTGATGTGTGTATAAATTCCATTTAGGTTGAGCTGTTTATCAGAAGACATTTTAATTGCTTGTAGTATTCATTGTGCACAGGAGTAAGGTGGCTCTGAATCTTCTTTTTCATTTTCTGGCTGTGAGTTTTCAGCCATTAATTTGAGGTCTGAGAGGGGGTATGACATGGTCCATTTTGTACCTGAAAGACCCCACTCCACAAAGACTGGATGGGCAGGCATTTGCAGCACTGATGTTTCCCATGGGGGATGGCAGTGGGCTGATAAGGTGGGCCATGGTGTCTGGAATGTGAATGGCCAGGGGAGAGATCTTGAGCTGCATGGGCTGCACAGCGGCCTCAGGTGACTCCTGGCCTTCCCTCTTGCTGAGCAGTGTGGTGAATGTGATCATTCAGGGAACCCTGAATGATTACATGTGCAGCAGTCACAGCAGCACCCCAGACCTCTGGAACATGCCATCCATGAACATGCCATTTTTGCTGAGGCAGAGCAGGTATAAATCACTGCCAGTGCCTGCATCCAGCTGAAGCTGTGCAGGTGGGTTGGGAGTGGCCCCACCAAGGCTGCCACCACCCTGGTGTGTGATCTCAAGTTTGCATGGGGAGATGAATCTTGAGTGGCCCACACTTACATTCACTGATTCCTGTGGCAAGTTTCACCCAATGACCACCTCATGCTTCTTCATCAGGTACTTGAACTCATGGCCTTCATGTCATGCCATGGCTCAGCCACACTGTAGGGACCCACCACCCCAACCCCACCACCATGGTCTGTGTGCAGGGGCCCTAGCTGGGTAAAACCACTGTTGTCATGCCAAGGCCCACATGAGCTCTTCACCACTTTCACCATGTTCTGAGGTGAAGGCCCTTCAATATAGTTTTGACTTGAATATACCTAATGATATGCAGTATCTTTTTCATGGGTTGTTGGCCAACTGCATATATTCCTTGAAATGTCTATTCAGGTACTTTGCCTATCTTTAATTAGATTTTTTAAAAGGGGTAAGTAGTATGTTTTTGTACATATATGTGTGTGTGTGTGTGTGTGTGTGTGTACACATCAATTTTAAACTTAGTAAAGCTTATATAGTTCATGCTTATGTATTTGCAAAACTTTAAAAAAAGCTAAAATCCTCCATGTCTCCCTTGGGAAAAACCATCAATTTTTGCTTTTTGTTATTAATGTTTGTTTAAAGCCAAAACCAGAAGAAGTGGAAAAGATGTACCTCTTCCTTAAGTTTAGATGGGCATTGAAGAGAATGAAAGAATAACTGGAGTAAACTTTAAGATCCTCTGTTTCAGTTTGTGAAAGACTGTTGTGTGACAAAAGAAAAAATCAAGCATCTTAAAATTACTTTTAAGCAGAGAGACAGGATGAAGACACAAGAAATGCAATGATAATAGGAGCTTGTGTTTCCCAGAGAAATTGAAAATAGGAGACATCAAACCAGAACCAGATAGGAATGTCTTTCAGTACAATAGTCTGAAGAGCCCCTGGCTTGTTTCTGAACTCTTTGACCTCACACCTCAAAAAGAATACCAGTTGCGTAGATACGAAAGAGGCAAAACCTGCTGTCCCCAAGTTCTCTAGGAAATCTCTTCATTCTGAAGAATTCTGGATATTGGCCCAATAATTGTTTTGTCATTTTAATAAATTAAACACCTATCACCTGTATTTGATAAGTGCTTATTATATAGGAAACATTTTAACTGTTAGTTCATTGGAACTCTCAACATTCTAACAAATTGGAAAACTATTTTGCAAATGAGAAACTTGAGGATTTTATATACTAATAATTGACCTATAGAGCCTTAAAGCATTACAGGTCATGCATTTTGCTTGTCTTCTGATGAACCTCTATATGTACTTGAAATTGGTAAGGAGTAATGTAGTTATGGAATCACAAGTAAAAAGTTTATCTTTAGAAGTCACCAGTTTATTGGAAGTTACACTAAAATTTATCAGGTTATTCAAGGAATGGCTAGGATATTTCACAGAATGCCTCATGAGTTTTTCTATTATAATGAAGTTAAAATGTGTTCATAGTGTGCATATTTCTGTATGTGGGAAAGGCATATTTTGTATCAGCCTAAAGAACATTTGTCTCAAGCAACAAGCACAATCTGAGCTTTCCATAAATACAGCATCACATTCCCAGTGCTGCCATCCTGATCATCATCCTTTGGACATGGGTAGGCATGGCCCTGGATTAACTATAGTGTCCACTATAGTTTAAGAATTGGTGGTCTTTGATGATGTGCCTACCAACTTCACCCAGAAAGAGTGGGCCTTCCTGGCAGATACAAGAGCTGTTCAAATATGTCGTGCTGGAAAACATCACTCTTTTGTTCTCTATGGGTGATTATTTCTACATTGATTATATGTTTATCAACAAATATCCAAAACATCTTCCCCATATTCCACCCCACAACTTGCTGTGATTCTTTCATGAACCTTAAATCTACATGAAGGAAATTTGTTTCTTATTTACTAATTTATAGATATTTTGTCACTTCAAAAGTTGTCCTTGCTACTCAATTTTCAATACCCAGAATTGTGCTGGGAAGTCAATGAATATTTTTAATAAGTAAATAAATGAATTATAATTACTATTCTACTCTAAGAATGAAGCTGAGGTTTGAGACCACAGTAGTAAAAATAAAGGGAATGTCTTTTTCCATATAATTTTTATATGTTGGAAGTCATGTATATTTGGATTATTTTTATAATAATTTAAGTTCTGCTTTATTAAGTCATTGAGGATTTTGCACTTTGTCTTTGAACTTGGACATGGAAATCATCAACCAGATAACCTTACTGTCTTTGAAACAGAGCCAGGTATACTTTCTTCTCTGAGGAATAATTGTCAATATTTTTGATGTTTAAGTTTCTCTGCCCTAGACCAACGTCTATATGTTCAGCTTTTTTCCATTCATAGCCAATCCTGGACTTGAAAATAATGCTCTACTCTCAGCACAGAACTTACAATCTGTATACAGGGTATCAGACCTGTAATTTGGATGTGATTTTCCAATAGAACACAGAGATGAACTGTGGAGGGAATAGAAGATTTCTCCTAGGCTAGAGTCTAGGTGAGCTCCAGGAACCGGTGCATCAATATAAGGAAGAGCCTGGTCAGTGAGAATGCAGGACCTTGGAAGTGTCAAATGCAATTTCCTCGAGTGAATATTTTCTGAAATGGCAGTAAGAACAATGGGGAGAAATTCTAAAGATGGTGTCATTATATTTTTCACTTACTCTGTATTCATAGATCCTTCTTTAATTACCTTGGCTGCAGGAAATGAATGCTCATATATATTGAAGTTAACTATTACATAATTGCCTTCAACTCTGTCCTCCATAGGGAAAAATTTCCCTCTCTTTACCTCCCCAACATCCCAGCTTTAGTTTTATCATTCTCTTATCTTTATCCAGAAAATCCTTCCTTATTTTCAATGTGCTAAAATGATTTTTCACTAGCTTGCTTATTCCTACATTTCTCCTTCTTTTGCCATTTAAAGGCTATATTCATTATATTTCTTCAGAGAAAAACTCAAACGTATATATATGTAAATATATGTAAATATGTGTGTAGATATATATGTAAATATATATATAAATATATATATATATATATAGAGAGAGAGAGATTTGTTATAGGAATTGGCTCATGAGAATGTGGAGACTAATAAGTCTGAATTCTGTGTGGCAGGTGGCAAGCTAAAATCTCTAATTACTGTGTTTGAATGCCCCAGGGGAAAATGACATAGAGGCATAAATTATTTCTGACTCCTGAAATTCTTTTACCTTTTAAAACTTCCAACTAATTGTATAAGGAGGCTCCCTACATTGATGAAGGCAGTCTCCTTTGTTAATTTTAGATACAGTAAGTCAAAGACAGAAACAATTTAGTATAGATGCAAATCCATTTAAGAAATACACTCACAATAATAATCAGGCTAGTGCTTGCTTGAACAAACACCTGGAAAACATAATTGTGCAAAATTGATACATGTAATGAACCATCACAAGGGTCAATATTTTAAATATGCTTACATTTTGTTCTTTTTCTAATTTTTCATAATCTTAATAATATTCTTTTTTAAAACAATTTATTGAAGTATATCATTCATACATGAACATACATAAACTATAAGTGTTCAGTAAACATTGTGAACTTACAAACCAAACATGCATAACATCATACAGGGCTCCCACACATCTCCCCCACAAACACCCCACATTGTTGTGAAACATTTGCTAACAAATCATGAAAGAGCATCGTCAAAGTGTTACTACTAACTATAGTCCATATCTTTCTCCCATACATATTTTAAAAGGATTTATTTATTAATTTATTTACTTTTATCTATTTTACCTCCCCCATTTTTGCTGTTTCTGTGTCCATTCACTGGGCAACACACTGTGTCCATTTCCTGCCCTCTCTTCTCATTCTTCTTCTCCTGTCTTCACTGGGATTCAATCCTCAGAACCTCTGAAGTAGGAGAAAGGAGTCCCATCATCTGTGCCACCTTAGTTCCTGGTTTTCAGTGCATCTCATCTTGGTTCTCCCTTGTGTCATTTTCCTGTTAAGTCATCATCTTGCTGCATGGTTTGTGGGGCCAGATGGCACACCCATTCACAGGGCCTGGCAGAACACCTGTGCATGGGGCTTGGTGGCCCACACACCTTCTATATTTTTCTTTTTTTAAAATTTTACCAGGAGGTCCCAAGAATCAAACCCAGGTCCCTCCATATGGGAGATAGATGTCCAACCACCTGAGCCACATCTGTCTCCCTGCTATATCTCTTAAGGTTGACCAAAGATACTCAAAGTTAGCCTTTTCACATACAGGATGATCATATAATAAATCAGGCTTAGTTTATCACCAGCATTCTAAAAACCAGACCTAGGGAGAAAAATTAGTTCTGGGAACACATGTATGGTTTCTAATACAGTGAATGTTTAGCCTACCTTGATTATCACAAAATCAGGACAGCAAGAATATTTATATTCTCCTAATAACATTTTACCAATTTAATTTGTTATTATTTCAGGCAGAGAAAGAGCCTTGCTAAACAAAAAAATGATATCCAGGAAGGATACATCCACTATCATGGCAATCATAAGCTTCATATGTGTGAAAACTGGTCATCTAAATAGGGGTAATTCATGAATTTTCACATTCATCTGACTGCAAGAAGATGGAAGCCTAGAGTTACAGGGATCACATCTCTCCCAAAAAAAGTAGCTAGAGGACAGAAAGAAGCTGTCTGGAACAACTGTTCTAAGGCTCTGGAGAACAGGATAGTGCTAGGCAATGCCCAGAAGAGAGAGGTGTGAAGAGAAGGAGACTCTTCAGAGAGTAACTTAGGCCACAGCACCTGACACCCATTCTACAATCACAAAGCAGACAGCTCTGGGCCATCCAGTCCCTGGCAGATGGCTATGGATTGAGATGACTGGAGAAACCATGTTTCCAGGAACAGGGAGAGGGAGAGACACAGCCTACTGCCAATCTAGCCTTTGGCTGGTGACGGTGGTCTTCTGGGTCCCATGGTTTCCACCCAGCCTGACTGGGAATGGCTGTACCATTGTCCCCACCTGTGATCTGGCAGAGAGCTAAAGATAGCCTGCCTTCTCAAACACCCTCCTTACTGACCAGGAATGATTGCTGCCATTACAGAGGGCTGAGAAAATTTGTTTCCTCCTTGGGAAAATGGAGGGTGCAGCTGAGCAGTGATCAGTGTATTGGAACTGTGAGGCTTGGCTTGGAATAGCCCACCCTGAGGGGACATTTCCCAGACACTGTTTTGGCACCACCTGCCAGATTGTGGTTCCATTGAACACATTCCCTACTAAGGTTTGAGCAGAGAAGTTTGTTGAAGAGTGCCATCAGCTTTCAGACCAGGAAAGTGCACTCCAGGAAAAAAATGAGTATTTTTGGTGTCTCTACTCTTCCCTAAACCAAGGCCCTTGGGAACTGGTCTGCACCACATAGGTGGGTCCTGGCTCAGGTCTTTTTTCAAACATTTATGTTTCCATTTATGTCAAATTCAAAGGAGACAAAAGTATACTAAGGTATGAGAAGTCTATATCACAATTTTCTTTGGAGAGACACAGAGGCCTTGTTATTGAGAGAGTCTTGGGGTGATGGACACATTCTCATTGTTGATTGGGGAGATGATTTCATGGGTGTCTTCTCTTTGTGGAAATTCCTGAATCTGTATACTTATGGTTTATGCTTATTTCTGTTAATAGGTCATACTTCATATAAGTTCATTTAACAAATTATGTAACCAATAATAAAAAATAATCCATTGATTGGTAACTAAGGTGTGTTTCCAGCAGTCAAAACAATGATGAACTTCTTGTCCATGGCAAAACCATCATGATCATGCCTTCCTCTGAAATTCAGCTACTTGAATGTTCCTCTCTTGATTTTATATTTTTCTCAACAATCTGGTGTTAACCAATCAGGACCCTAACTCAAAAAGTTAGATGATTTTCTTTTCTAATGTGTTTAATTCTTCATCAGGTCATGAAAACTCCTACTCCTTAGTTCTTTTTTTAAAATTATTATTTGAATCTTTACTTCTTTAGTCTTGCTGGATTATGTTTTTTTATCTGGTGGCTGAAACTCAGTTCCCAGAGAGAAAAAATCTTTTATTCTACTTTGGCCCTTATTCTCAGAGGGATATTTTGTGCAGATAGCAAGCATCTTTGAATTCATTGCAGTTTTTAAAAAATCAATTTTTGATATATATTCATAAATTATACAATCCAACAAAAGTGTACAATCAATGGTATTTGGAATAATCAAATAGCTGTGCATTTATCATTTCATTCATTCTTAAAGACTTTTCATTATTTCAATAATATAATAATAATAAACAAAAAAAAGACAGGTAAAAAAAAATCCCTACCCTTTAATAATCACTTCTCTCATCTCTCATCTCTCTATCCTTCCTCTGCCATACATAGTTGTATCTGCTTTCTAATTTATATATATATATATATGCACACACACACACACATGCACACACATATATATATAGTATGGGTGGAGTCAAACAATATGTGGTACATTTTGTTTAGTTTCTTTCACTTAGTATATTTCCTATTTTTACCCTTACTGGAAGATTTTAATACATTACTGTGTACTACTGTACACAGTTTGCTTTGGTTGTGTTTTTGCCTGTTATAACATTAACATACCTTTGTTCAGTTTCAAAGAAATGCAGTCTTATATATGCAATATTAGCCATACTCATATTTCACATGAGGTTTCACTATGATATTCAGTCCCATGTTTCATTTATTAACATTCTTTCTATTAATATACATGACATTCCCTTTCAATTACTTTCATTTTTTTAAATTTTTTATTTATTTATTTTTTTTATTTTTTTTTATTTGTAAAATGATATATAAATACATATGCATATATGTGCATTTGTTTACATAAATG
>JAQZBX010056504.1:0-18171 GCA_029593785.1 Cabassous unicinctus
AAAAAAAAAAAAAAAAGAAATCTGTGAAACTATTAAGCAATTCCCAAGAAATCTATTTTAAATAATTGGCATTTCATAAGTACAGTTAAAAGCATCTATGGGCATCCAGAAACCGATGACCAACCATAAGACTTCCACAAGTGAAAAATATATTCTCAGAATAAAATTACCTAATGCATAATTTTATCTATTTTTAAACTTTCAGTATTGTTAAAACATTTTTATTCTCATACTCTAAACATATGAATGTCAAATAAGAAAGCTGTTTTAAAAGTGTTAGGGTAATGAGTTCAAGGTTAATAGAAATCAGGATGGCTACAAGCAACATTTCTATCATGAGAGCCATGTGGAGTGACAATTCATTAAGTTCCCTTAGCTTTTACTTTGTGGAAGTAATAAAGTGGATTAAGATTGATCTGGCAGCACTGGAGTGTCTGGAAAACAAGTGCTGAGTTTGTTTTTGTTTCTTCAGACCCATCATATTGATCCAGAATGTTTCATTTTCCTTTCTTTACAATTTAAGTTCAAACTAAGAAATCTTACTCCTTCTGCACAAAAACATCATACTTTGCTACAATTACCATGGAATGAAGTATAATTTTCTAATCAGAAAAACAACCCTTAAATTCTCCCGGGAAGGAGAACAGCCAATGAGCTCCAGGCTGGGGCTCAACCCCACAAAGCCCTGGCCTCCTCTGCGGGTTGCAATTTGGCAGGCTCAGAATTGCTGGCTTCCAGCTTTGCTATCTTCTTGTGACAGATTTTAAACATATCAATCTCAAACTGGGATAAGCCAAAATAACAACAACATATTTCCTTCTTCTTTTCCTTTTCAATAAACTACCAGAACTTTATTCCTTTGTTCGTCATTGCAAACAACATTAATCAAGTTACTCCGAGACACAAATGTGGACATTATCAGCAGTCTATACAAATATGGTGCATCATTTAAACAAATGCACTTGCTTAATGGCAAGGAATGTTAAAAGAATTTGGAATGTCTCTAGGAGCTTTCCAAGTTTTTTGTGGGCAGCATCCACTGTTCTTGGATGTAGTCCATTTCCTTTCAAACTTTGCCCTTTCAAATCCAATGACATTTTTCAAGGCGCTCAGAAAATATATGCTAAATGAATGTTTTGGACTAATCATTTAAATGTAAATAATTATCTGTTAACAGTCTCTGTCGTTGGAAATTGTTCAATGCTGGGTTTTCGAGTGCTTCTAGAATGTTCCCCTTTGTCTGAAAATGAATGGCCAGATTGTATTCAAAATCATTTTTATCCTCATTTAATTTTACACAAAATTTACATTGCAATTAAACTAACTTCAATAATTGTCCATTTTTGCTTGCGGGCCTATCTATTGAATGTACTCCAGACAAGCATTGATCAAAGCAATGGTAGACGGATTATTAATCAACACTTTGAGAAGGATAGAAAAACAGAAAAATATCAAAAACTATTTTTGGAAAATGATCTTCAATGAAATTATTTATGCTATGTAATCCCCTGGTGATAATGTAACTAAAGAAAATTTACTGAAGATAAAGTTATCGTAAGGAAACTACTTTTTTTCAACATTTATTATTGCAATTAAAAATTGAAGACATAGGCTAGTTTCTCCATTTCTTCAGAGATATAAGCAAAGCTTAGTGAAAAGTTGCATGAGGACCTGTCCTCAAAGTATGTATATTGTCTGTGGCTAATATCCATAGTCCATGAAGTACATTAAGAAACAACAACATTCAGTCTTAAAAATAACACTTACTGTAACTTGCAGACATGAAATCATTTAAAGTTCATCCTCTATTGAATCATCCTTTTCCTTTCAGCTTCACTAATCCCCAATTCGTTTCTCTTCAACATATTTAAGCACCTAGAGATTCCCGTTCTCTCCTCTGAAATGTCATCACCTCCATTGCTCAAATCCAGTCCAAAAGTAGGGAGAGAAAAAAAATTCAAATTTGCAAGCTGTTTACTCCTCACAACGACAGAGAAGCTGCTAAGCTTTGAGCTCAATGAATTAAAGGTTGTTTGGCTAAATGGCAGGCACACTTCCTCCTATTCTTTCCGAACTTAGTTTTCCTGCCTCCAGTGGAGCTTTTTCCTTTCTTGGGCTATAAATAGGCTGGTCATAATAGTACTGAGGAGAAAAAGAAGGCAGGAAATGTATTTGATTTCAAAAAGCAGTCTTAGGTGCGTGTGTGTGTGTTTCTTTCCAATGAATACCAATAAGCCAATAAACAAACTAAAGAAAATTTGGCTTCAGATAATTCAGCTTTGGTATGTACACCATAATTAAATTTTTCTTTAATTTCCTACAGTATTGGTTTTGCTATAAGTTGCCATTTTCCACAAGCAAAGTTTTGGCTTGGCAAGGTATCATTTACTCAGTGAAATATCACTACAACAAATACCTCATTTCCCATAGGAAGGCCATATGAATTGAATTTCCAGGGGGAAATGGGGGTAGGGTCGGTGGGCATGGTCACCCTAGTTCAAGGGTTCTTAGCCTTTTCTGTTCCACAGACCCCTTTGCCAGTCAGGTGAAAACCACAGACCCCTTACTAAGTCCACACAATACTGTGTATTATTTAATAAATATATCACACCCGCACCAACACGTCTTCACAAGAATAATGTTTTTTTGAATTTCAAGTCAAGCTCACGGATCCCTTGTTAAGAACCCCTGCCCTAGTTGATTCTTTTCACTCAAAAGTAGTTGATGTGCTTTCAACAGAAGGACGATATCATAAGGTGAATAAGAAAAGCAGCTATTTTTGCTTTAAAAAAAGTATGAAATCAAGTTTCTAAACCGACCAACGCTCTCTGCACGAAACTCATAGGTTGCCCACAGCCTTGCTACCCAAAGTAGTTCAACTTCTCTCATTATTATAAACAGAAGCTAAAATAAAAAGTAGAGATTTTTCATATATCAGATTGGCAAACATAAACTTTTTGATAATATCTGATACTGCTGAAATGTGGAGAAATAAGCATTTGTATAATTGCTGATGGAAGAATGACTTGGCATAAACTATTTGGAGGGTAATTCTCAACTTCTTTCAAAATGTTAGGTGCACATACCCTAACAAGATATTTAACAGAGTTGAATCTGTGAAGTGGGAATGTAGGCCTCCAAAAGGAGCATGATTTACTTTATGATATACATATTTGTACTCTTTTAGTTTTTATTTTTTGAATACCTTACCTTAAAAACTTAAAGACAGAATTTATAAAACTGTTATCACTTAAGGATCTTCATATGGTTCTATTAGATAGCTATCATCTATATACTCCATCTATCATCTATTTCTATCTATCTCTCATCTATCTATCTATCTATCTATCTATCTATCTATCATCTATCTTTCATCATCTATCATGTTGACTTACTATCTGTTAACAGGTTACTTTTTCAAGTTGGGTTAACACTTTGAGAAGCAATACAGGAATGGCTAGATAATCTCTCTATAGGAAGGGCTATCCAAAAGGACCACCAAAACATGGTCCAAGAATCAGTAGCCTCTGTAGATCAGAATTTCTGGAGTGGGGCCCAGGAATGTGTTTTAATTCTAGATGATTCTGATGTGAGTATAAGGACCACTGGGCTACAGAATTATTCTACTTGCTTGTTTATTAATACCTCTCCTTTGAAAAGGAATTTGAGACAGCTGATTTTTTTAAATCTATGTAAAAATCAGGCAAAATTTAAAATGCTTTTTATGCTGGTGACTCCTATTTAGAAGGATTGAAGAGTTTTTACTTGTTAAGAAGGCACAGTAATTTCTCAGTTACTTTGAAAAAGCTACCAGAATCAAGGCAAGAGAGTTCTCACATGGGGGGTAGTCATGATAAATATGGATAAATTCAAGGCAAACTTTACTAATATTTGTGAAATTATGAGTTTTCCAAAATAATACAAAATCAAAGTAAACAATGAGGAAATAAAATCAAAAGCCTTTAGGTGAAAACAAAATGTCCCATTCCATATTTTTATTTAGTAATTTGATGATTGCTTTCTGACCCACACTTTTCTTGTCCATTCTTAGCCTTACTGCAAAGCCCTGTCTGATAGAAACAATAGGTTGAACAACGAGCTCAGCCAGAGCTGATGAAGGAAGAGCAGGGGTGTCCACATCCCAGGCCCAGATGGGGAGGAAAAGATTTCTTTAGAGAGACACAGAGAGATTGAGAGATTGAGAGACTGAGAGAGGAGATTGGAGACTGGATGACTTCCTTGTAACAGCAGAAAGGAAGAAGGAAGTCGGCGGTGGTCAGGATATAACAGCTGCAGGGTGTTGAAGTGGCTAAAATGTGCAAGAGTTGACATTGGCAAGAAAATGGCTGGCAGTAGGTTAATACATTTCTGGGGCAAACCATGCCCCTAAGTGAGAAAAACTCTTTAAAGAGACTCTGAGCACATTTACCAAGCTTTCATTGTTCTCTGGAAAACCTCATTCTCTTTTTGTGGGGAATTATTTTACTTCTCAAAAAGAACAACTTCACAGAGCTCCCTATATAGCCCACCTCCAGAAATGAAGCATTAGACCATTTGTGGGGAAAAGAAAGCCTCTGTACTCTTAATCTAAAATTAATGATAGCCTCTCTCAAAAGGCATAGGGGAAAACGTCAAAGGGCTTATCAGGGAAGGTAATTATGACTTCCTGCAACTATTTTGCTTCTGTAAGTGGAGGAAAATGCTTTTTAAAATTATAGTCACCTAAAAAGTATTTCAATATATATGTTATAGAGGAAGCCCACACAAAAGTCTTTAAGGAAACAAGCAAAAATAGTCTGCATATTAATGCTCAAATTAACTGAATGCACTTTATGTATCTGAGTCCATAGGCCCCGCAGGTATTTTTAATAATAGCCTATCCCTGTTCACAAAGTACAGAAGCTTTAGGAGATAACCCACTTGTGGGGCACTGTGCTCCTTTGACTTGAATTGCTGTAGCCTACTAATGAAGAGAAATCAGAAAATCAGATAAATCAGACTGCTGGAATAATCAGTCAAAAAAGATACAGGTAAAGGGTGGATCTCTAAATTTTTGCAGGAACATTTTAAGTGTAGCCAAAAGTCAGAGAGGAGTTCTACATTATAAAAATAAAATACAAACATTAACAACTCTTTCAGGGAACTAGGAGACTTAGTAGGATAGAAGTTAAACTCTTCGATTAACTAAATTTAATTGTGCTTATCTGTAGTTTATTTTCCTTTACTCTAACGCTCATCAAACAGAAATGTTAAAGTTGCCTTGCAAAAGTATGACAATCCTAGCACAAGTAAAAGAGTTCACAATGACTCCCAAGGGAAAGCCAGCCTTGGTAAATCTAAACGAGAATGACTTCTCTGGATTTGGATTTGCCTTCTACCAGTTCTGTTACCTTGCTATGCACCTAAAATAAAACAGCACTAGTATTCACATTAAAAAATAAAATAAAAAAAGATATCGTGACTCTCCACTAACAAATGTTTATAATTTGTTCAATTTTGTCAAGACTAAAGTTCGATGTCATAATAACTAAAGGAAATTCTAATCGGTGTTGTGGTAAAGTTTTTTTTAACATTATTTCTGAAATATGGACATTTTCACCTTGCTGTTTCTGCCAGTTGCATGTTTCTTTGGGAAAAAGCCTTTGGACTCAACCACAAGGTTGTCCGTGAAGCTTATCACTGCTGGAGGCAGGACCAAGTAAAAACCATTGCTGGGAGGAAAATACGCAGGAAAGTAAAAACAGACCACTGAAAGAGAGTCATGGCAGGGACAGTGCATGGCACACATCTGAAGGCAGGGGGAGGCTACCATCCGCTCCAAAGGCATTGGTTCCTAATTGAAACAGGCTAGTTTAGGGAATGAGAAGACGAATCTGGGACCTGGCAGAAAAACGGCCATGAAACACCTGGCCATGGAAACCCCGCCTGAGGCTGCCGGAAGAACCCTCATTTAGAACGGGATTTCATCCAGGGTCAAGGAAAAGCCCAGGATATTCCCAACGGGCCTTATCAATCAAAACAGCAAACAACTCGAATCCCTCCCTGAAATTAGCAAGTGGGGGGAATATTAATGGTTTAAAAAGCAAGCTCAAGGACTAAATCAACCCCCCTTTTTTTTTGCCCTTTTTCTCTCTCTGCCTGGACCAGCCTGCAAGCATACCAGGGACCCATAATCTGTTGTCTTCTTTCACTTCTCTCATTTTCTTAACAAACTGCTGGCCTTACTAAACTGCATGTTCTTAAATTATAGTTTGTAACATAGCCAAGAACCTAGAGAAAATCTGGCCACATAATTATTACCTGATTTTGTACAATATTTGGAAGGAAGGAGGAGGGAAGTGGGGGAGATAGCATGACAGTGAAATTCATTTGCCCATTAAAGAGTAAAATGTATTGTCTTGGAAGTCACTCTAGTCTAGTAAAAGGCCAAGTGGTGGGTTTTGCTGATTTAATATTCTACCCAGTTTCTTTGCTTAAACAATAGATTAGTTGGATTTCACAATAGGGTCAATATATTCCGCAATCTCTGGACCATATAATTATGCAGCTAATGTAAAAAGCTTAAAGTGAGTTTATATTGATGCTGTCAAGGTGAACCCAGCGACAAGCTTTATAATTCTAATATAAGTTATTTGGTACAAATGTATCTCAACTAGATGAAACAAATTAAAATAACTGAGGCTTCTGGTTGTGTCCAACATGACCAAAAAAATAAAGAGTACAGGTAAATGATGTGGACATTTTTTTGCAATTTCAAATTCTGAATTACCTGTCATTATTTGTAGGGATTTGTGAAAGAGTGCTAGGTTTCCATAGTACCAATATGGCTGTATTTATTGTCTATTGCTTGGTAACAATGTTACCACAGATTTAGCAAATTAAAATATATATATACATCTATTATCTCACAGTTTCTGGGAAGCAAGAGTTCAGATGTGGCTCGAGTCTACTTCTTCAGTGCCACAAGGCAGCCATCAAGACGTTGGCTGGGGCTCTGGTCTCAACTGAGGATCAACTGGGGAAGGATCTGCTTCCAAGCCCTTGCGGTTATTGGCAGCATCCAGCTCCTTGCAGGCTGTTGGACTGACGGCCTCCATCTCTTGATGGCTTTGGAGGAGGCTACCCTCAGCTCTTTGCCAGGTGGTCCTCACTATAAGCAGCTCATGATGTGGGAGCTTGCTTTTTCAAAGTCAGCAAGGGAGATAAGAGTGTTTTAGCAAAATGGTTATGTAATCACATATATCCTATCACCTCTGCCAGCTTGAGTGAGTTAGAAGCAAGTCATAGGTCTTGCCCACACTCGGGGGAGGGAACCAAAGGACATGACCACCAGGAGGCCGGGATGGTGGGGACCACCCTAGAGTCTGCCTGCCACGGTGGGTATCTGATCTAGTACTCATGATCCCAGGTGGATCACTGAAGGACTGTTAGGGACAGTGTTTCCGACAGACAGAATAGACTTCCCCTCACTGCCCCCCTCCCCCAAATAAGAACCTCAACTTTTCTCTTTTAAAGCAGTGGGAAGTGCACTGCCTTGAGAGAGAATCAAGTCATCTCCTTACTATTAAGCATTCCTAAGCAGCTCACTAACCTAAATGTCCTTTTGGTAGTTTGAGACTTTTATGGACCACAGAAAAGACCATGTCCTTAAAGCTAATCCATTCCTGGGGTGTGAACCTATAGGTGGGCCCTTCTTTTTTATTAGATTACTCCAGTAGAGAATGACCCAGGGTGGGTCTTAATCCTCTCACAGGAGTCCTTTATAAACCTGATAAATACAGAGAGAAGGAGCCACAGAGACAGAGAGAAACCCACAGAAGCTGAGAGAGCAAGCCATGGAAACCAGGCAGCTGAAAGCAATGAGACCTGGAGGAGAAGGGAGACACTTCCATGTGCCTTTCCATTTGACAGAGGAGTCCAGGATCACCAGCAGCAGGTCTTCGGGGACAGAGCATAGCCTGATGCCTTGATTTGGACATTTTTCTCAGCCTTAGAAATGGAAGCTTATAAATGAATAAATCCCCATTGTAAAAGCTAACCCATTTCTGGTATATTGCTTTTGGCTACTTTTAGCAAACTAAAACAGTCCTCGTGCTCTATCCCTGAGATGCTTTCAATTCTAAGCCTCTGTGACTTTGGATTTGCCCTTCCAAGCCTCTCAAGACATTTTGGAATGCCTGCTTTCTGGTTGCATACAAAGCATTTGGTGACCACTGTGTTCCTGTTGACATCTTAATGGAACAATTTGGCAGGAGAAAGAAAATTTATAACTTCTCAGTCCTTTAGATAAGTCAAAAGCAAGTCTATCGGGGTCCAATTTTTAACTTCCATTTTAATGTTTATATTTCTAAAGCATGATGTCATTTTAAAAATGCATGGAGATAAAACCATTATTAACTTCATGTTGGATAGGCAAAATTTGGGCTAAAAACAATGTTCTCTGTTGGGAACAAATTACATTTCACATTATATCCAAGGAATATTGAGAGCAACAGAAAATTGCTTTTGTCATTGTAAACTCATAGGCTCTTAGGGTTAGAAAGGCTCTTGTGGTCATCTATCTAACCACCCATCCGATGGGCAAATCTCTTCCAGAACACAAAGAACAAATTATCTTGTTAATTTCAAAGTAAAAATTGATAGATGTCTTTGCACACCCTTGTAAAATCATAAATGGAATTGACTTATTAAAAATAAAATAATGAATTTAATCTATATGAGGCAACCCAAAATTGCTTTGCTCTCTAGGTAAATAAACTTTTCTTTTTCTTCAGGAAAAATATTAAATTTTTAAGTACATGGAATTTTTAAACATATATTCACAACTATTGTGGGAATAGAATACATAATGGAGCATTATAAATGGTCTCCAATCCTTCATTAAGAATATAGATTAAAAGTTGTAAGTCAGATTGAAACTAGAAATGCTTAGTTTCCATTTATAGGGTGAAGAGGAAAGTTCAAGAAGAAAATTACTTTTCAGAGATATATGAAATTAGAGCATCTGAGAGTCTGGATTTCAAAACACAAAACACTGAAGCCATGTTTTTAGAATTAGTGTGATGTTGTTTCTTCTTACTATATGGCTTTTTCAAATACCAAATATTAATGCATAATTAACTCTAAAAGAAATCAGAATGCTGCATATTTTATTTTATTTGGCCTATCAGAATACTTTTGGTTTTCCCTGAATGTTTTTCACGTATAAGCCCTTACTGAGTACAAAGGTCTGAGTTTGAGCCATAAGAGAGAAAAATAAACATTTTGTCTTTACCTTAAAAGCAACATACCTTCTAAATCAGAATTTCTCATAGTGTGGCCTGATGATAGCCTGTATCAGAGTAACAGAGAGGGTTAGCTGAACATGCAAACTTCTGAGTCTTGAATCCAGAGGATTCTAATTCTGTAGGCCTTGAAATATGCATTTATAATAAATCTGTGATTGTTATTGCACACTGAACTTTGAGAATTAATGATCTAGGTGTCAAACATATATATTAATATATTATAAGAGAGTGACCCAAGGGAACAGGTCTTGAAAGTACTGAGTGCTGATTATAACTCTAGCTAACATCAGGGTTCCATATTGGAAAATATGCTTTGGTGCAAACTTTCTTTAAAGGTAATTCTAATTTGAGTCAAATGGTAACAAATGCAGTTTGAGTCTGTTAGACTAGGATTGAATGGAGGGACAACTTATAAAACCCAATACAATAATAAGGAGTCAAGTCTGAGAAAGAAAGCAAGGAAAGCTGAGGTTATACATTAGAAAACAAGGGTTTACTGGCATAAGGATAGACAGATAGACCAATAGAATAGAACTGAGAGTTCAGAAAGAAACCCACACATCTATGGCCAATGGATTTTTCATAAAGTTGTCAAGTCCGCTCAAAGGGTAAAGAATAATTTCTTCAACAATTAGTGCTGGGAAAACTGGGTACACAAATGCAAAAGAATGAAAGTGAACCCCTACCTCACATCATATGCAAAAATTAGCTCAAAATGGATCAATGACCTAAATACAAGAGTGAAAACCATAAAACTCTTAGAAGAAAACATAAGGGGAAAAGCTTCAGGGCCTTGATTAGGCAATGGAGTCTTAGCTATGACACCAAAAGCATGAGTAACAGAAGAAAAAATAGATAAATTGGATTTCATCAAAATTAAAAACTTTTATACTTCAAAGAACATTATCAAGAAAGTGAAAAGACAACCTACAGAATGGAAGAAAATATTCAGAAAGCATGTATCTGATAAGCGTTTAATATTCAGAATATATAAAGTACTCCTATAACTCAATAACAAAAAGACAAACAACCCAATTTAAAAATTGACAAAGAACTTGAATGGACATTTCCCCAAAGAAGATACACAAATTGCCACTAAGCATATGAAAATATGTTCAGCATCATTAAACATTAGAGAAGTGCAAATCCAAACCACAATGAGATATCCCTTCACACCCACTAGAATGGTTATTTTTTAAAAAGGGGAAACTAACAAGTGTTAGTGAGGGTGCAGAGAAATAGCAATCCTTGCACATTGTTGGTGGGAATGTAAATGGTGCAGCCACTGTTGAAAGTTTTACAGTTCCTCAAAAAGTTAAACATAGAATTACCATATGACCTGGCAATCACACTTCTACATATATATCCAAAAGAACGGAATGCAGAGGCTTGAACAAATATTTGTACACTACATTCACAGCAGCATTATTCACAATACCAAATGGTGGAAGCAACCCAAGTGTCCATCAAAAGAGGAATGGATAAACAAAATATGGCATATACATAAAATGGAATATTATTTGGCCCTAAAAAGGAATGAAGTTCTGATCCATACTACAACATGAATGAACCTTGAAGACTTCATGTTGAATGAAATAAGCCAGATACTAAAGAACAGATATTGTTTTATCTCACTTATATGAAATAATTATAATATGCAAACTTATAGAGTCATGAACTAGAATACAGATTACCACGGGCCAGATGGGAGTGAGGAATGGGGCATTAATGCTTAATTGGTAAGGAGTTTCTATCTGGGGTGATGGAAAAATTTTGGTAATGGATGGTCATACAACATTGTGCATATAATTAACACCACTGAATTGTATATCTGAAAGTGGATAAAACGTGAAATTTTAGGTTATATATATGTTACCAGAATAAAAAATAAAATAAATCAAAACAGAACTGTACAACACAGTGAACCCTAATGTAACTATGGACTATAGTCAATAGCATAATTATAATAATTTGTAATAATATTGTTTCATCAATTGCGACAAAGGTACCACACTAATCCCAATATTAATACTAGGGAAAGCTGGTTGTGTGAGGGGTGGCACATATGGGGACTCTGTGCTTTCTGGAAGATTTTTCTGTAAACCTGCAACTGCTCAAAAGAAGAAAGAAAGAAAAGAAGGAAGGGACAAAGTGAGGAAGGGAGGAAGGGAAAGAAAGAAAGGAAGGGAAGGAAGGGAAGGAAGGGAAGGAAGGGAAGGAAGGGAAGGGGCACAATGACCAAAAAGAGCTCTGATCCATGCTACAACATGGATGAACCTTGAATACATCATGCTGAGTGAAGTAAGCCAGATCCAAAAGGGCAAATATTATATTATTTCACTTACATGAAATACCTTGAATAATCCAATTCATAGAGACAGAAAGTAGATTATCAGTTACAGGGCTAAGGTCAGGGATGGGTAATTATTGCTTTCTTGGTTCAGAGTTTCTGCTTGGGGTGCTGAAAAGGCTTTGCTGAAGGATGGTGGTGGTGGTAGCACAACACTGTGACCAAAACTAAAGCCACTGAATTGCACACACGAAAGTGGTTAAAATGGGATGTTTTGTATTTGTTACTATAAAGAATTTTTTTAAAAACAGACAGAAAAAAACCAAGTGTCTGATTTAAGAAATGAGATAATAAAACTTGAAGGAAAGAGTAAAGCAAAGATAGATGAGTGTAGAAGCAGAGAAATGGACTTGATACGCTTTTGCCTTCTGACTGTGGGACGGGAGGGCTGGGCAGACACGTGCTCCAGAGCTAGAACGTGGACTGTAAGTGCCTGTCAGATACGAGATAGGCCACCCATAGCTTGGGTGGGCAAATGACTATGAGTAAAGTAGAAGGGAGATGGGTCAGGGTATGAAGCCTGGGGACTAAAAACAATGTTTACCATCACTAAAATTTATTTCAGACTTGGGAGGTGCACAGATCTGTGATAAATTTCATTGCAGTAGTTGACTGGGGTTGGAGTGGTTGAGACAGCCCTTGGGGAATTGTGGGTCTCTCTATGGTCTGGGCCCAGATGCCATAATTACTATGTGTCAAAAGGCACCATGCCCAATGCAGAGCCATCACAAGTTCTCCAGGGCCACGTTTAATTCTTTGAATGGGCCATGATAATGCAACAGGATGGAATGGGGGAGGTGGCATGAGAGAGGGCAATAAAAAAAGCCCATTCTGGACAAGGCATTAAACACATCAATTTGGAGGGCTAGACACCCTTCTACTGTGAACCTTGGGTTGGTTCTGATCTCATCCGGGCCCTGCTGTAGGAAAAGAAGCATAGTAAAAAGTAGAAAGCACATAGGATTGGAGTTAGACAAATCTGGCAGCAAATCCTACTACATCCTACCATCTGGATGACCTTTAAGCCTTCTAAATATCAATTTCCTCATCTATACTACAAATTAGAATAATACTTGCCTTTTAGGATTAAAGATAATTACACAACATACAAGCACAATACCTGGCCCAAGCACAGTCAATAAATGGTAGTAGTGGTAGCTTTTAAGATGAAGACAATTGATCTCCTTGGTCTTCTTATCACAGTAGCCTTCAAAGTAGTCCCTGTACCCTATGTGATTCTGTTTTTCAGGACAGGATACTTTTCTCAGCCATTTTGGCTGTCTAGCCCATAATGTCTGTGGAATTCGAGTATTTAGATAGGAAAAAAGGAAGGAAGGAGGAAAGGAGGGAAGGAAGGGAGAGAGGGAGGGAGGGAGGGAAACTCATTTCTGTTTTGTCTTAAATGATCCAGACCCCAGTGATCAGATTTTATCATCATAGAGAGTCTGGTCATTTGAGGTAGTGTAGTCATGCCTTGAACATTGCTTTTAAGTATTAGCATATTTCATCAAATCTACTATATCATTGTTTTATGCACACCAACAAATTTTTAAAAAACTGCTGCCAAATAAGTTATGATAAGTCATCAATTGTGTGATCCATTCCCTTCAGAAACTATTGAAGCACCTCCTACTTCTGCTGCTGTAACTTTTACAGATTTAAGGTGCTGCACAGTTTTGCTCCCAGAACAGTGGAGGATGTTGCCATATGTTTTATGAACCCACAAAGCCCATTCTGGTTTCCAATAACAAAGAGTTTTTGCTGAAGGTAATAAGTCTTTACTTCCAGGAACCCAAACCTCCAGAATTTGTCCCCACCAATGGCAAATTACCACAGAGATCCTAATGTGATTCAAGGTAACTGCCGTGAGCAGGGACCAGTTTCTTGTAAAGTAGATAGAGGGTCAGATGTCAACTGGGAAGGCATCTTTTTAAATAAGAAGGTGAATCGGTCACAATTCTTGGTTGCAAGGGACAAAACATTCTAAATGTTTTAGTTTTCCAGGCTACTATGCCAAATACTACACAATGGATTGGCTTAAACAATGGGACTTTATTAGCTCACGATATTGAGGCCAGGAGAAGTCCAAGATTAAAGCATCAGCAAGGCGATACTTTCTCCTGAAAGTCTATAACATTCTGGTGTTGACTTGCCAGCAATCCTTGGGGTTCTTGGACTTTCCCATCACCTGACAATGTCCTCTCCTTTCTTTTCTGGGTTCTGTTGACTTCTGGCTTCCAGCTCCTCCTCATGGCTTGCTCTCTCTGTGTCTGATTTTCTTCTGTTTAAAAGGACTCCCATCATGAGATCAAGGCTAACCCCCAATCAGTTGGGCCACACCCTAATCAAAACAACATCTTGGGGAGCTGGTGTAGCTCAGTGGTTGAGTGACTGCTTCGCATATATGAGGTCCTAAAACCAACAATATTTTCAAGAGACCCCATTTGCAATGGGCTCATACCCATAGGATATGAGCTGACTAAGACCATGTGACTTCTGGGGTACATAATTTAACCTACCATACTAAATTAACTGGCTAATGTGAAAAGGGGCATTTTGTGAACTCATTTAACTAAACTTCAAGGGAAACAGAGGTGGAAGAACTTTGGGAAGTCTGGAAACCAACACTGGATATTTTTTTTCAGGCTTTCATCTCTGCTTCAAACTTTCTGACTGGATTCTCCCTGAGACTGGAAACGTGGCTCTGCTGGACTCACATCCTCATCATCCTCACAGTGACCAGAGAGGAAAGAGGCTCCTATCTCCCATCTCCAGTGAGAAAACCCTTGTGGCAGGACTCTGATTGGCTTGGGTAATGTACCCACCTCTTGTCATAATCACTGTGGCCGTGGGTGAGGTAACATGACTGAGCTTCACAGCCACTGCCCAAGTCAGAGACGCTGCCTCTGTTGGAGAGGAAGGTGGACAGACACAAACAATGGATATCCAGAACCTCCCTCCACTTTTCACCTGATACGAAGATTGGGGTGGGGGAATTCTAGATCAAGTTAGGCCAAAATCAAGATGAAGAATCTGAGAATTCTGGTCTGGTGGCTGGTATCCTAGCAAAGATAGCCGATCTCCTTCTTGTTGTTTTGGTTGTGTTGGTTAATAAGACACGAAGAGTGGAAAACCTGGGAGTGAAGTTATGGATGGTGTACCCAGGGGAAAAAAAGAAAGGAATTTGCTCATGATAATAACAGGGAGATTCCACTCCAGGTCTGTGGAATCATGAGCTATCTAAACAGAACTCACCTCAGGAACTCCAAGCCTGTTTTCTAAAATAGTATTTCTCAGGGTCAGTCTGGGAAGATGCTATTGGCAATTGGATAGAGACCACCTGAACCAGGAGTTCATATGCTTTTAGGACCAAAGTTCAGTATTTCATAAATTTGGATCCCTGCAGATGTCAACATTCTCTATAAAAATGCTTTAATTTTGTGATTTTATTTAAATGATGATAGTGTTTAAAGAATTAATATACAAATATTTAGGATCATCTGAAAAGAAGGTGTACCACAGCAGAAGTACAACTTATGTGAGTGAAGGACAATTTACTTTTAGAAAATATCACCTCTCATATTAAATCGATGTTACTAATTTTAATTTTATTCATTTCACTATTTTGCTTGCATGTAATTGGAAAATTTGTTTGGGTTTTATAATTGCAAAGGAATTGTTCAACACTGGGAAACCACAAGAAAGAGTTTTAGGCTGTACATTAGTCCAGAGCTTCCTAACAAGTGCACAAAAAATGACTTAGAGGTTACCAAGAAAGAGGTGCCCTCAGTCCTCTGGGTGGTAGAGAGGGTTTGGGGTCAATTTTCTGGAGAAGAACCTTCTATTTACCCCAATATACCAAATACATATTTTATTTCATTCTATTTTTTTAATGCACAAGCATGGGAAAATATTTGGAACGTCCAGGAAGTACTGGTCTGGAAGCAAGGTGTCATGGGCCCCTGAGTGAGGTCTTACAGGATCCCATTTACTGGCGTTCAGAAAATGCCTGGGGCAATGTACAGGCCACAACCATTACCAGTCCTGAAGACACACCTGAGACGAGGCTCTAAGATCCAGACAACATTCCCTACATTCTCTATGTGCAATTTCATTGAGCTCCAGGTGCCAAATTATAGCTCTAAGAGCCAGGGATTAGAAAATGGATGCAGGCATGGAGAGGAGCTCTCTAGAGGCAGTAGTCAGCCAAGAAGGGTTGGCATCCTTCTTCTTTATGAAGAACATTGGTTCTTCTGCTGGAGAGGTGGAAGATCTGATGAACTCTCAACACAAGCTTGCGTCAGTGGAGTTATGACGGTCTCACCTGCTTGGAAGGTGTATGCTGTCCTGAAGCAGAGACACATTTTCTCCTCCAGATGAAGAAAGCATCCTGGTAAGTATTGGAGGTGGCAGGATACTGAGGTTGAAAAGGAGCAGGGACGACAGGGAGGTCAATAGAAACCTGAGAGGTCTGTAACTTTGGTTGGCAGGCTATTGGACTCCCTAAGCTATGGCCTGGTTTTCAAAACAGCATGGTGCCTCCAGTCATAGCACCAAGGGATGACTTGAGGGAACCTCTACACCCAAAGTCATCCCAAATAAACATGCAATCTATGTAAAAACAGGATTCTTATTACACAAAAGCATCTTTAATACAAGCTGCTTAGCTCATCTTCCAAGCCATCTGCTACTCCCAAGCCGTGTACAGAAATTCTGGTTCTACTACTGCTGCCTCCGATTCAAGCAAGGCTCAGATCTGGAGGTGGCTACTGATTGCTCTGACTTCCATGGGTGGGGCCTGACCAGCCTCACGCCCCAATAATGGACGTGTGCTACCCAGGTCAGGCCACACCAATGATGTGGCATGCCCCAGTCCAGTATGTGCCCACCTGGAGGTGCCAGCTGAGAGTGATGTCTACAGCCAGCTGCCGCAGCTTTCAAGTTCACCCCAGAACTTTGTAGTCCTGAAAATGAAATTAACTCTTCAGGCAAACATCCTTAGAGACCTTCCTGGGACCAGGCAGGAAGCACTGATGATTCCTTTCTCTGGTTCTGGGACAGCTTTGGGACCCTGTAATGTACAGGATAAATGTCCCTCCCTTATGGTCTTGGTCATATTCATGTACAAGCAATAGACTTTGCTACATAGTTGATCAAGAATCCTGCCTGGGATATTCCCATCCATCTTATCCATGGGATATAAGACCCCTCTCACTTGGAGGTGGAGTGGACATCACCATCCCAGACTCCTCAGGATTGGGAGAAGATCTATGGTCTAGAGTGGACTTACTGGTATTCTGTTGTAGACATATTGTAATTTAAGCAATGGAAGAAATTACAACATTGAGGTGGAGCCAGTGGCCACTGGATGCTTTCAGGGCAGGGAGAAGGAAAAGCAGTTGTAATACAGGTGCTTTTTTGGGACTTGGGAATTATCCTGAGTGACATTACAACGACAGATATATGCCATTTTACATCAGCATATAACATGCAGAACTGTGTGGGAGAGAGTGTGGTCTACAATGTGAACTATGGTCCATGCTTAGTGGCACAGCCCCAGGATGTGTATATCCATTGCAGGTGATGTGCCACACTAATGAAAGATGTTTATGTAGGAGGTTGTGGGAGGTGTGGGAGGCGGGGAACATGGGAATCCCTGTAATTTTTGTGTAACACTTATGTAATCTAAGCATCTTTTAAAATAAAATAAAAAATGTTTGGAAAAGCATTATAGGAATAAAATTGTCAACAAAACTAAAAAAAAAAATTTAAAAAAAGAATCCTTCCTGCTTAAAAGTATATATTTCTAGACATGAGAAAGACAGCCATTCAAACTTTCCCACAAACCCAGAAGCCACAGTTGTCTACTGAGGTTTTAAAAAATGTTCGTGGATTCTTTGACTCTCCTGCCATCAGAAGGTAGAGTTTGTGTCCCCTCCCCTTGATCCTGGGTGGACCTTTGTGATTGCCTGGATGAACAGAAGGGGGCAGAAGTGGGATGATGTATGACTTCCGAGGCTAGGTTAGAAAAAGATGCAATTTCTGCTGGTTTCTTTGGGGACAATTGCTCTGGCCAACATTTGCTGCCATGTAACAAATTAAAATATGCTAAGGCCACCATGTGGAAGGTCCACATGGAGAGACCACAGAGAGAGAGCGAGAGCGACCTAAGGAGTCTCAGTTGCTCCTGCCTCCAGCTATTTACATGTTACCAGCCCAGCTTTCAAGATGATCCCAGGATCAGCCACCATCTGGCTGCAACCTCATGAGAGACCCTAAGCCAGGACTGCCCAGCCAACTGTTTCCAAATTTCTGACCCACAGAAATCATAAGAGACAACAAATGTTTTGGGGTCATTTGTTATGCAGCATTCAATAACCAGCTAGAAACTGAAAATAACTGAAACTGCTCAAGGAAGTCCAAGAGATTCTTGGAATCTCTGCCAAATTTCTCCAAAGAAGGGAGTAGAGGTGGAGTAAAAGCTGGTGTCATCTCTGCTCATAGAGCAGACAGTCTGTACTGACTGCTTAAATG
>JAQZBX010056505.1:0-18175 GCA_029593785.1 Cabassous unicinctus
GTAAAAAAAAAAAAAAAAAAATCTGAGTAAATCACTGTGGCAAAGAGGTGACAAAATAGTGATTGATTAAAGTGAAAATCTCTACATTCATGTAATGAAGACCCTTACAGACCAAAGGGGCTCACAGAAGCCTAGCGCACGAGTCCATGGGCTAGAGGACCACTCAGACCATTAGATATTCAAATCCCTCTCTAGGCTTTTCAGACCCTTCAGAGCAGCTGTCCTTGCTAGATAAACTTGCTATGACAAACTAGTCAGAGACTAGGAGGGGCCATTTACATCGAAAAAAAAAAAGCTAAACAGGTAGAGTAGGGCTAAATAGATAGAAAAGCAGAAGAGCATTTCAAAGTGATCACAGGAAGTCCTTTCCGAGACGTCTCCTGCTGCAAAAGCTGTGAGCTCCCCTCCCGCTTAACCCTGTGCCCATGTCTACCCTGCCTGAGAATGGATTGGACTAAGAATAAGCCTTAGCCCTGCTCTCTGGATTCAGAGCAACTGACACTTGTCACTTGAATTCGCAAATGACCTCTCTCTCAGACTTTAATCATTTTAGTCCACATGCTTTTATTTCAGTCTGGGTCACCCACAGCCAGCTATTCTGTGAGTGTCCCATATGTAACTGAAACATATCTACAGTTATATTGATTGATTTGCTTAAAAACAAAATAATTCATGCTAGATTTACTTGGTTTGGGTTGTTGTCCATAGCCTGTATAATTTGTGATATAAGCCACAGGCACTTGGGTAATATTTCCTTGAAAATACAGTTTGATATCATGGAAAACAAGCTGGGAAACTCTGATACCACAAGCAGAGCATTTAGACTCTTCAGAGGAGAGATGCTTAGATTGATAAATATCTAGTTTGACTTAGCATGACAAAAGGCTCTGTTGATATATTCTAAAATAACTTTGGAATCAAGAAAAAAATGAACTTGAGATAGATTTAGTACCTCATACAAAATTATCAAAACAGAGCAATACAGAAAAAGCTTTTGAAAGTAGAACATTTGAAAGAAGAATATGTCATCTTCTATTTGCTATAATATTAATAAACTTCCTAGACAACAACAGATATAAAAGCAGATAACTAGTTTATTTGTGGAGGAATAGGATTTCACCTGATGTGTAAGAAAAGAAAAAAAGAAAAAAAAAAACTGGATAAAAGTCATAAAAGACAGATTGCCAAGGCAAAATTAAGCATAGTTGCCTTGAACATTACAAAATCAAAAAGCTATTATCAATATGCTATCAACGCACAATGTCCAAGACTGCTTAGGGGAACCAGCTCTGCCCGGGGGAGCAGCTGTCAGAACCGGGAGAGGGTGTTATCCATAGGCATAACTGCTGAAATATTGAACCAAGACTGGGACATCGGAGGCTCGTCAATAGTAAAGCATGAGAGATGTAAACACGGGAATGTTCGCACAGCAGCGTTATTTTATTTTTGTATTTGGGGCGTTTCTTCCAGTGAAATCCTTCTTAGTTAATACAGATCAAGTAGTGCCGCTCTGTTTGAAGCAGGTGGGCGAGCCCAGGGGCCCATCTTCTCTCCCCGCATTTCCTTCAGTGGCCCAGAGGCACGTTGAGGCTACCCTCCTCCGACCACCACCACCACCAGACCTCCAAGAGTGTATTTGAAAAACCTCCACTATTTATAATGAGGACCCAGTGAAAACTTTTAAGCAGTAAAACTAATGACGGTTAGAGGACGCAGAAGGGGTGTGGCTATATAGCAACTCCACTCCTCTAAGATTACCAGGGTGGTTTCCTTCCCCTCACTAGGACACTTCTGACCAAATGACACAGAGGATTTGTTGTGGCAGAAGTGACCTTATAGGACATCTGTCACTCTAGATAGGATGAACTAAATCCACACATCCTTTCTGACTTTGTATCAAATGGACCATGAGTGCTTCCTCATAATGACTCAAACTATAGATCCATGTTCCCTGGGGCAAAGATAGCTCCCGAGGGCCATGACAGTGTAATTAAACTACGGTAAACCCACACTAAACAATGCAGCAATAAATATGTAATATTTTACCATAGCAGTCTACCTTGGCCCAGTTTGGACTTTTTCCTAGAATTAAGTGCACAGGCAAAAATTCAAAAAGGACTTGAACAAGAAGTGAGGATTAAAATTGGAAGCCAAAGTTTGTGGGAAATATGTAGTCTATTTAATCAATGGGAATATTCGGACATGCATAGAATGCTTTTTTGAAAACTGAGAATGGAAAAGATTTTCTAAAAATAGGTTTGTTATCTTAGAAGAGTTTTCATTTGCCTTCTCTTCAATACCTAGTTATTATATACTCACTAAGTGCCAGATAAGAGTGATGCTGACTCGGCCACAGGCAAGCATGCTTCTGCCTTAGGCCCTCTTCAGATAAGGCATTTATGTATCTCTTCTGATCTCTGCTCTTATGTCACATTTTCAGAGACACTTTCCCTGGCTTTTTGCGTGAAATAACAATGACCATCCTAACTAACCAGCCACATCAGTCCTCATTGCCTTGAGACCCTCCTTGGTTTCCTCCCCAGGAATTGTGTCTGTCTGGTATTTTACGTATTTGCTTGTCCGCTTATATTATATCCTCTTCCTCAGAATTGTAACTGGGGACTTGGTCTTGCCACTGCTCTTCCTCTCCACAGTTATAACCAAGAGGAAGACCCAGGCTTCCTCCTCCCGGGAACGAGTCATTTCCTCGGTTTTGGGTCCAATCCTCTCTCAGACGGGAGCCCCTCTTCCACATAGGAATTGATTAAGGAAGGTTTTGGAAAATCGTCCTAGCTAGTTCATCTTTAATGTACTGATGGCTACCAAGAGAGTGGGAAACTTCATCAATTGGTTTTCAAGAAGCAGGATCTCAGTTACTGTCTTGGAAATTGTCCTCAGCAAGCATATTTTCTCTGCCCTGTCTTTCCATATCATCACCACCAATATATCAAGAAGTTCCTCTGCATTCTGGTGAAACAAACTCCTGGAAATGGCTTACTGTATTTGGAAGTAAGCTTGAAGATTACTGTCAGGTTGACTGGTTGCCTTGTCATGGGAGGTCCTGAAAAATACCCCTCGTGGAAGAGAGATCAGGCAACAGTTTACATCTCTGAAGATGGATCCAGTCCAAAACTTTTGTGCACATAGTAGAAAATGCTCTGGATAAGAAGTAGCAACTGGCTTCCTTTAACTTCTGTTAACAAGGGATATTTTCCTCTGCTTCTAAGTGGAGCAAAATGTTTCTGGAATCTTGAGTCTTTGCCAGACCATTTCTGTTTATTTTCATCCTTATTGCAAAAAACCATCTCCAGTGGAGAGGTTTTCCTATACTTCCTTTAGAAATTAACACCAACCCTAGGGTTTCCTCCATTCCCTTTTCCTTTCCTTTTTAGTCAATGGGGGATCCCATTCAGTTAATTTCATATCTTGCTTTATCCTGCTAATAAGACTTCCATCATTTAGCCCATAATCTTGGCATTACTTCTTTCTTTAGTATTATGCCTAGCAATTCTTATTTTTCTTGCTGGATAAAAACTGGCCCAGACTTCCTGGCTATAAATAAGAACAATAACTTATTTTGCTAAGGAATCTGCAGCTTGGGAAGGGCACCGTGGAGATACCTCATATCCTGCTTTACTTGGTGTCCTTGGGGTGGCTTGAAGCCTGGGTGCTGGGATTATCTGAAGCTTTGCTCAGGTTCTGGAGGTTGATACTGGCTGTCAGCTGGGACCTCATTGGGGTCTGCCAGCCAGGCCTCTTCTAACAGCCTGATGGCTTGATTCAAAAAATAAACATTTCAAGATTCAGGAAGTGGACTGTGTTGGTCTCTTAAGACCTGGGCCCAGAAAGTGGCAGTGGATAACTTCTGCATTTTCCCATTTGTCCAACAATCCCAAAGCCCCAAATCCAGGGGAGGAATAAGGAATGTCAGAGATTTTTGAGCCCATGTAGTACAACTGCCACGTATTACACCAATTGCATATTATTTATATTTCTTCTAATTACAAAATGTGCTCATCTACTGGCAATACTCCCCAAAGTCTCATTTCATTACAACATCTGTCTCAGGCTGGAGTTTCAGGAATTTGTCATCTATTTTAGGTCCAGGTATGAATGACACTTCTTCAGTTTTAACTTTAGTACAGCTCTTCAAAAATTGTTTCCCTTGATATGATGATTGAGAATTAAAGAGACATGTTATGTGTTCCCTACACACAAATTATACACTGATACTCAAAAAGAGGGGAAACAAGGTATGTAGCACCCTCTGGTCCATAGCAATTCTGAAACCAGTCATGCATGTATTTCTAATTTCTTGATTAGGGCTCTATGAAAAATTCTTTTTTGAATGTGCCCTTTGGGCTCTTGGTTGTTCTATTTAGTCATTATTTTGTAAATTTATAAATTGAGATTGTAAGTGAGTAGACTTTTCAGTCTACTTCCTGTTCCTCAAAAAGTTGAGAATCCAAAGGTCTCTTCATTCTGTAGTGTCTCTGCTCCTTTTAATTAAAGCTGGCAATGCTTCTTCCAGAAAAGTTCTCTGAAAACATGTTTGTGGATTCTTTATGAACCTTCACTATGTTAGACAAAATCACAACCATAGATCTCTTCCAAATAGATTTTCCCGTACATTGTACCCACTGTGAAGCTGTAGCTGAAAATCCTTAGGATTCTTAGAAGCCCTAACGTTTAAGGAGAATATATCTGAAACACTCTCCCAGGCTTTATAAAAGACTTTTTTTCTGTAAGTTCTCTGAGGCATAGATCTTTTAGAAGCCTTGACAAAGTGTTTTACAGTCATCTTTAAACTATGTTTTACTGAAAGTGCATGGGCTTGATTTCTTTTCTGAGATGGTTTCTTATTTTGAGAATTCTTGCTTGCTGGAGAGGCTGAGGATGACAATTAGTTTTATTTTCAAACCCAGCAAGTTTTTGCTCTTTTATATTTAACCATTCATTTTTGGCTTATCTCTTTCTTGCAGTATTGTATCTTATGCAGGTATAAGGAGCCAAATGGTGTATTTAATATTCTGCCTGGAACCCTCCATAGCTTAATCATCTAGGCATTAATTGCATTTCCGACTTTTCACCTTTCTGAAGGCCACACCCTTGCCAAACTTTCTGCTGTTCTGTAACAAGTGTCCCCTTCACTCCAGGTTGTAACAACACTTTCTTTCCTTTAAGCACTCAACCACAGCCTTCTTGACTTTTACAAAAAGGCCCCTCAGTTCCCTTCCATTTTCCATGTACCGTCCGGTCCTAAAGCCAGTGCACATGTCTTAAGTTATTATCACAGCACCTTCTTTTCAGGTACCAAAATCTGTTCAAATTACCAATTGCTGCATAACAGACCATTCCAAAATTAATGGCATAAAACAACAGCTATTTCACTGTACACATAACTTCTGTAGGTCATAAATTGGAAAAGATACATCAGGGTGGCTTATCTCGCCCCCTGACATTGGAGGCCTCAGCTGGGAGCTTTGGATGCTTGAATGACTCCATGACTGGAAGCAGCTGAAGCAGGCTTCTCTGATCAAGCTTTCAGTGATGATGGAAACATACTACATCTTTTTGGTCAAATAGCTCCTAACTCTATGTGACTATTGTGCATGTTTAACACAGTTAAAATTAATTTTTTAATTAAGTTAAACTTTATTGGTGGCTGCTTTATTGGACACCACAGATCTGGAGGTTTGCTCACTAACACATGTGGAGATTGATTCTGGATGACGGCTGGGACCCGATCTCTATGTGGCCTCAGCATATGGTCTCTGCTACTTCACAGCCAGCAGTGACATGGTTCCAAGAATAGCACCCACAAAAAAAGGAAAAGAAAAAAAAAACCCCAGATAGAAGTAGAATCCACTTATGATTTAGTCTCAGAAATCACATGCCTTGTTCTTCCATAGCCACAGGCCCACTAATGTTTAAGGGGAGGGAACACAGATCCTGTTTCAACATCACGTTTTAGGAAGAGCATTTGAGATGGGAGATCTTGCCGAGGTTATCTTGGAAAATCCTATCTGCCATTCCAGCAACCCCAGTTAAAAGGAAGATGGCAAATGGCTTACCCTTGCGATTGTCCTTTCCTGTGTTCTGTATTTCTTTTCAAACCATGTAATTTGCCCTGGGTTATTTTGTCAATTTCGAGATCCCTAGAAACCAAAGGTTTTTTGTTCTGTAGAAATAAACCCTTTTCACGTTAGAAAGCTGGCTTTTATTCATCTTGGGCAAAGGATACATTCAGCACTTTGGAGTAAAGGATACAGCAGATCGTACAGCACACATAGCCCCCTGGAGCCGGCCTTCTCCCTCACAGCTGACCTCCTGGACCAGTGGTCTTGATGGTAGGTCAGGATGGGGATCGGCAGAGCACCCCATTTCTTCAGAGGCTACTTTTCTCTCTTTTACCACCCAACAGATCATAGTCTGAATGTGTTAAACAAACAAACAAGCTATTCTCTGCCATATCACTGCATGAATAATTTAGATACTGGGTCTTGAACTGTTAACAATACCAAAGGGTCTAAGAAATCGCCACCATAGGGCTTCCAGGCAACAGGAGGTCTTCCAAGAGGCTGGTCAGGCCACGACCCACCATCATAGGATGTAACAAGTGTTTCGTTTTCTGGCCTAACGGTACTTAATTTGCTCCTAAGAGTCAAAATATCTCCCTTTCTGTGCCTCCTCTTCGAACACTTTTAGGCACAGTTGTCATTCTCTCTGCTCTGCTCTCAGAAAACTTGTTCATACCCACAAATTATACCCCGTGCTATAATTACGTATTTTTATACCTGACTCCCGAGTTGACAGTGCTTAGGTCCCCAGAAGCTGTGAAGGTGCTAAGGACAGAGTTGAAGCTCAATATCTGAGTGATCTGGTTGCATTAGTGCATGAACAAGTGTGCTGCACACTTACGTCTATAGTAGAAATGAAGGCCTCTCTTAAAGAAAAGGGTGATTTCTGACCCACGTGTGTTACTTGAGTTGCCAGGGCAAAGGCTTGAGAAAGTCTCCCTAAAAGTCGTGAAAACCACCAAATCAGTGACCACAGAGCCTTGGACCAAGACAGTCATATGAGATGCTTTCACAAGGGGCTGTGAAAGATTTGCAAGTAAGAAAATAATTTACATATAAAATCTTTAAGTAGACTGTGGTTAAATTAATTAGAATTTAGCTATCAGGGTGGCTTGTAAAATAATTTTATAAGTTTGAGGAAATAGGTATGTAATTATTATGTGTATGAATATATAAATACAAATATGTGTGTATATAATGGTTGTATTTTTAGTAAAAAATAAATACAGTAGAATAAATACTTGCTGACTCAACTTTTTAATTGATTTTTTCTTATGAACACTAGGCAGAATTTGTCTAGAGTGGGAGAGAAGCTATTTAGAAGCTATTCAGCTTTTAGAAGTCTAATTAGTTTCTTCTCCAGAATCATATTTAGCCTCTCCTTACTTAAACTTTACAATATTAACTAAGTTAATCCCAGATTTTCCCAGTACTGAGAATTCTCTGTAGTTCTAAGTTGATTAGTTTACCTTGATCAATATTGATTTTTTTTTTCAGGTCATTAACAAAATTTCAGATACCAAAGAGAAAATAATTGAGAGAACAAAGCTCAATTATTTTTAAAATGTGTATTTATAAATTATAGAATCATAAATTTCTATTTCTTTAGGGACTAAATACCAGTGATTTGGGTAGTACAGTGATCCGGGAGGACACCCATTACCCAAGTAACTCAAATTCATTTTTAAATTATGAGCAAAGGAAACATATTTGATAGTAGCTTTTGTCCCATAGGTCACCAGCTTGTGCCTTGGATTTAACATTTTATTTTTGAAAAGAAACAGTTTATATAGGATATATTGCTGTATGTCCTGGTGTATTTGCACAAGTTTCCATTTATACATATCTTCTTGTCTCCTTGATTTATTATTGAATTGTTACATGGTAATTCCCAGTTAGATCTACTGCAATAATATTTTACATTTAAATATTATTTTTATACCAACACATGTACACATTTGCATCCAATATTACTACATTTTAGATGAAAAAAATCTACAACAGCTAAAATCCTCTGTATCCTTAATTCCTGTTTCCTATTTTAATTCTTTTTTTCTTCTGAAAATTGCCAATATATATATTTCTAAATAATATGGCTATGCTATTGACTTATAAAGTTTAATTATTATCTATTTTTCCTAATAAGGAAGATGCTAAGAAGCAACCTCCTTCCCCCCCCACACATATTTTTCCTGCTTCATGCTGTAATATAAATTTATCACCATTTTCCTAAATAAATATTCAATTTCACATCATGGTAATTTGAAAATACTTTTATAACTTTACACTATTTTTCCACTTCTGTGATTACTAATGGTATTTTTGTTAGTTTTATATGTACCTCAGTAGTACTTCAATCATATTCAGTATGGAAGTTAACGTATCTGTTTCTTTTTTTCTTTTCTTTTTTTTACATATTGCTTGGTGATCTCTTTATTCTTCACTTTCAACTGATTGTTTAAGTTATTGTTATGACAGCATGTCTTTTTCAGTTTCCAAAATCTGTCCAAGAATTTCTTTTTTCAGCCATCTCTCCTCTTCTGGAGACATTTTCTGGACTCGGGAAATCAGCTGTAGCTCATTTCAGTACCTTCATTTTCACAGTCACGTCGTCCATCAGCTTCCTGAGCAAAGCTGCAGGGGAGGCAGGTTTTTCTGAGGATATGCTGGTCTACAGTTTTCCTTCCTAGTCTCACCTTTGATTGATACGAAACTGGTATGAGGGTGCAGGTGTGGCTCAGTGGTTCAGCACCTGCTTTGCACCTGTGAGGTCCTGGGTTCAGTTCCTGGTTCCTCATGCATGCGAAGAATGTGCACAGAAAGCCGTTTCCCTCCAGCCTTTGCTCCTCTTAGGAAGTTTGTGGGTTGGTTTTTTTAATTTTTTTTTTAAGGTCTCCTGTTGTTTTTTGTTGGTTTCTTTGCCATTTATTTGTTGTTTGTTATTTTGATTGAGAACCGCTGGCAGTTTGATGTTGGTGGTTGTAGTTGGTGCTTAAAAATTTCCTTTCCTCTGTTTTCTCCAACTTCTCTTTTTGGAAATTCCTAAATTGATAGTCTAGTTGTTTTGCCTTTGCTATTTTCCATCTTTTTATCTTTTTCATCTATTTTCTGTAAAATCTTATTTTTGTTTTTTTATTTTAATATATAAAAGTTTTCCTTTTTTGAAATTTATTTTTTTAAATACTTTGATTCAACATAAAATATTTTCTTCTCTGTTAATACTAAATATAATATTAATTTTTTCTTTTACTCTCTCTATTGTCATTATGACCTCCATTTTCTTTTTGTTTTTAATTTTTTCCCCTTCCTATTGGAAAGCTCTGTGGGCCTGTATGGGGCTTGTCAATTCATACACGTCTTTATGGAGTGTGGATACCTGGCCAGTTTAACTTGGGATTTGATGTTCTTTTCTCTTTAAACTAGAGAGAACGCTCTTTCTGGGACGTTGTAATTCTGACTGCGATTGTTCTGGCAGCTGATTGTGGAAGAGAGTTAGACGCTCCACCTTCAGAGCAGTCTCCCACCCTTTCTTCAGCCTTCAGTTACCTGGAGTACACAGACACTCTCAGCGTAAGGGGGATGCGGTGCTCTGCTTTTCTTGGGATAGCACAGGAACAATCACCTCACGACAAAGAGGAAGAGGGAACTGTTTTCTAAACAGGTTCCCAAGGGATCTTCCTGCTTAAAGCAGTGCCCCAAACCCTGTCTGCTCGACTCTGCAGCTGTTCCAGAGGCCTAGAGTGCAAATTAGCCTCGTGTTCATTGACATCCCCAAGAGCCACACCCAGCACCCAGCACACAGGGTTTCGCTTTTCGGAGATGCTGTGTCAGTTATCACTATTCTATTTGCTTTACATCTTCCAAAGTTTTCCTTGAAATCTCTCAAGTTGTTTGTTCTACTTAAATCTTCATAACTTTAATTCTCAATCCACCACAAAGTTCAAGCTGATCTGGCAAAAATTAGTAATAACTGAAGTCCACTTATACAAATATTTGTGCTCAGGGCTAGTTAAGAAATTTCCGGTACTTCTTAAAGCATTTCAGGAATACGTTTAAGAAAATGCATTGCCTAAGGTTTCCCTGACCATACATAATAAACTGAGAAAATAATGACCAACTATCCCTTCTCAGTCTACAACAATGCAAAAATTCATGAGAGGCAAAGAAAATGATGAAGCAATTACTGGGAGGAAAAAAATTGTTTTGATGAAAACCAAAGTATAAACAAATATTATAATGTTTTCTAACAAAGAGAAAATATGAGAACAACTGATGTTTAGATACTTTGAATCATATGTTAATCTTTGCTATCTTAGATGAATTTACTTTTTTATAAAGTATATTAATTAAAAGTATAATCATTTAATCCTCTATGAATTCTTCCTAGTTAACATTGCTGCAAAATAAAGCTGCCTCCTTCCAAAGTTCCACTAAGCTATCTACAAATATGCACAAAATAGAAAATGTACCATTCCCTGTCAATAGAAAAGAACCAAAAAACAAATCCCATCTCACTTCCACTAAATTTATAAAATTCAATGAATAATTAACCTATATATATTGATTTAGTTTTAGACCCATGGATAGGCTCTAGAAAGAAAAAAAGTGTATAAGGAAAACACATCTCTATCCTCATTGGCAGAGTCTCAGGGAAAAGAACCCTAACATACAAATATTATGTTCTCTATGTTCTTCTAATTCTCTGTGATGAGAATTAGAAGTTAAAGGGATGATTATATGATACGTGACCCAGGACTGATCTAGCCCCTGCCTTTCTCTCCTCAGCCATCCCTTGTAATTCCCTGGAAGTCTGCGGAGCTTCAGCTGCTCTAACCTTGAGCACATGCCTAAGTGTTTTCCCAAACTTGCATACAAGCCAAGATTCGAACCCATCATTCTGTCTCAAGAATGAATGCAACTAACAAGAATGCCTTACTCAAAGAGGTAAGTGCCAGAAGTAAAAGGAGCAAAAAACATGTCCAGTGCATGCCTGGAAGGGAGAAGGGAGAGATGATTGTGACTAAACTATGCTTAACCCAGCTAGAATTTACCTGCTAAGGCTTTTCAGCTTTGAAAACATGTAGAAAAATACAATTATTTATCTTCTTGAGTGGAATGGGGGAGACTTAGTAAAGATACACTCTTTGGAATAGAGATACATTAAAATTAAGAAATAAATATTGTTAAAGTTATTGCATAATAATGGAAAGGTCATTGAGAAATAGAAATTGCTGCAAATATGGTTAAAATTAATGCAAGAGCAAACAAATACTTGAGATATATGATTTGCATGATGAATCACAATAATTATAAGCTGCATCTCTAACTTTTGAATAAATTAACAAGGATAACAAAGTAGAGGGAATATTAGGGGATGTAAAAATACACTAAAACTTTCAGTTTGGAAGAGGGATTCAAATTACTTCTTTTTTTGTGTTTGTATTTATAAAAGTATATATTTGATGAAATTTTAAGTGGTTGTTCTTGTAATTAAAAACAAAAAGTCAATATTCTAAAACATTGCAGAAGAAAAAAAATGTATTTCTAAATTGTAAATAAGCAGAAAATAAGAAAGTCAAAATAAATCCTGAGGTAACAAATATGAAAAAACATATAAATGTGTTACATTATTTGATCTAAACTCTAAGACTATGCTAATAATACCAGAGAACTGCACCATGCTTGCAGGAAAGAGACATAAATCAAATTATTTAAAAAATGCTGGATTATAAAAGATGCTTAAGGGAACAGTAGGTAAAAACAGAATAAAACTTAGCACTGCTTTTTATTCATATTAGCAAATGGATAATTCAAAGTAAAGGTATAAATTACTTAGCATCTCATGCATAAAACAAAATCAGTTCCAAAGATTTCATGGATTCAGAGAATAGACATTAAGCTTAATAAGGAACAATCTAGCTCTCAAATTCTGATAAAGTCATAGGAAGCAAAAGACAGGTTGGGAGTAGAAAGACAAGAAAAAAAGGTAAGATTTTTAACATTAGAAGAAATAGTCGCTGGAGTTAAACAAATTTCACCCTAGTTTATCCTACATGTTGTATATTGAAAAGCTATAGAACTTGTGGCATGAAATCCAGCATGGTGGTTACATTCCTGGAGCTAAGTGATAACTTGGTTCAGAAAAATAATGAGGAAAGCAAAGGGTTATGTTTTTTGTTGTTGTTGTTGTTGTTTTTTAGTTTATTTTGCTGCTATGAAAGGGAGACATTCCAAGGAAAAATAATTGATTGGGGGTGAAGCAGAACATTTGTATGAGCTACATGATAATGTACAGCTATGAAAGCTTTCTTTTGAAAGGCTCTATTTCTTTTGTGATATGATAGGGAATATGATTTTGGTAATTTTAGTAAACAGGCATCTTTGAATCCCAAGTGTAGCACATGCAGCCTATATACACTCAGGTTTAGTACAAGGTTTCAAAATGTGCGTGTCTTGCTTGCTGGGCTTCCCACTTCTTGAAACTGGGATCCTTAATCTTGTTTTAAAGAGGACACTCTCAATCTGAATATATTCTCATCAAAATACTGGCATGGTATCTTTAATATAGATTTGATAAAAAGAAAACTTATTTGTTTAGAACAGTGGTTGTCTATGAGTTTTTCACTTCTTCCTAGAGCAATTTAGAACTCTGTGGGGATGTTTTTGATTGTCACAATGATTGTGGGATGCTATTGTCTATATGGAAAACAAATTTTAAAACAAAGAATTAGCACAAGATCCATGCAACTTTCAGATATAACACCAACTATTCATTTAGATGAAAACTGTGTTGATAATTACCTGAGTCTACAACCTAATGCTGATTTAAATATTGATACAGATTACTTTAGTGTGATTTTAATATAGAGTGAAAATTTTTAGGCTATCAACAACCATGTAAATTGAGAGGAAACTCTACCTTGTTCAGGATTTTGCTGAATTAATTCACAATTACAGAAAACTCAATCAAAAGTATCAAAAGAGCATATGGTGTTTGAGATGCCAACGCAACACACTTGCATCACTGCAATTTTAGCTGCCTCATACGAGGTTTGTCTTCATAAATACACATGCCTTGAGGTCCTCAAATGTTCATATTATTTTGTTCTAATTTTTTATAATATTCCATCAATTTACAGCAGAATTTTGATTTTTAGATTAGTTACTTCTCTTAGCTATGTAAATAAAGTGGGTTTGCCAGGGACTGCTTGTTTACTTGCTGTATCTATTGTCACCTTCTTTTAGTAATAGAATTTCCTAAATTATAATAGCGTGCATTTACCTAGATAGATGACATTATCCAGTATCACTTGATGTCGGTTTCTCCTTGTGGGTAAGTGTTTGCTAATGGGATATGAGTGGAGAAGTAGATAAGTAACAACAGGATTTGTTTTTAAAATTTGGTGGTATGTACATGTAAAAGAAATAAAACAAAATAGACTGACTATGGCTACGAGATTTAAAACGGGGTCTAGATGTCATTCTGGAGGTTACTCTGAGCAAATCTCAGCCAGATATCAAAAACTGCCAATGTATGGGAAGCCTCAACAACAATGCCCCTCAAAACCCTAAGACATCCAGATGCCGTAAACAAAACACGAGGTAAAGAACTCAGTAAACCAGCTAACCGGAAGGGCAATTGGAGAACCCAGATATCCACAAACAGCTTCCCTAGTCTTTTTCTTTAAAAACCCTCGCCTGGAAGTGCCGAGGCAGGACAGCATGTGGGCTGCTACCTGAATGGGGTCCCTGAACTGCTGTTCTAATTCAACAAACGCTTTCGATGCCTTGCAGCAATGTTTGTTATTTTTTGGTTGAAGCGCTCTTCGTTTTCTCCAGGAGTTTGGGAGTGATGCTGGCAAGTTAACACGAGACATGCGGGTGAGGATAGCATTCCCTGTGGATGCTGGACAGCAAGATAGGATACCTGGTCCCCAAAGGGTCTTGAGGTTCAGAGCTGCCCACCAGCCCTGACTATCTGCTGATCCCAGGACTGTGTCACCGAAGGGATAAAGACACTTTCACCTTTCAAAAGGAACTTTATTTTGAGCTCCCTTTCTTATAGCAGCCTCTCCTGTAACCTAACTATACAACCATTACAAAACATTTGTTATTAACAGTGGGCATTGGGTCTGAGAGTGCTGAGAACAGCTGCTTGGAATTATTAAATACGTATATTGCAATGGGAACTCTATCCATTTTATCATACATGGTTTCATAAAGTGAGATAAATCAAGAAACTCTCAAGGCAATGCAGTGATTCCATTATCATTCTCTGTGGCCCCAAAAATTAAGAATAATTTGTATTTTTGCAGAATGTGGATTCTGTTTTTCCTGGTTGCAGGTGTTCTTTTCTAGTCCAACTAACCTGATCTTTTTTTCACAAACTTCTAGGAATAATTGCTTCTTCTCTCAGGGCCCTGACTTCTAAAATGGTAATAGCCATTAAGTCTTTGCTCAAACTCATTCAATCTATAGCCGTTAGACATACAGTGTTTATTGATTATTATTTAACAAACAGGTTGCTTTCCTTCAATATGTTCTTGAAAAGCTGATTAACTACTTGTTAATGAAAGTGGCTGCATCAGGCTGCTGAACCTTTTTCTTACCTGAACCACCTGTGGTGGCTTCCCTTTTGCGTGCTCCGTTTTTATCCAGGTATTTCTCACACTACATTGAGTGAAGTGAAGGTGGTTTTCTAATTCTTTGTCAGTGGCAAACAAACAAACAAACAAACAAACATAACACCAGTTTCTGCCTGAAGCTGCAGTTGAAAACTGAGCCTCCACTGAATAGTCTGAGATGCGCTCTGACAATCAACATTAAACCTGCTAGGGGAGCACAAAGTGAGGGTAGTTGAGAAGTCGTTGTAATATTGCCTCTTACACAACCGTCAGGTGTGTAAACGAGATGGAATGTTCTACATTTTTAGAAGTTGTTAAATTACTATAAAGAATAATTATTAAATATAACTAATACAAATTATCAACTATAATTAACAGTAATATTGTAATATTTTCTAATCAATTATAACAAAGGTACTGTATGAATATTAAGGGCCAGTAATAGGGAGATGTAAGGGATATGGGATTTTCCTTTTTGGTGTAATGAAAATGTCCTAAAATTGACTGTGTAGATGAATGCACTACTCTGTTGTTATACTGAGAGCCATTGATTATACACTTTGGATGAAGGGTATGGTGTGTAAATAAAACTGTTATAAATGAAAAAAGAACAAATTGATTGGAACACTGAAATGTCTCTGAGGACTTTTTAGTTTTTAATTGTATAAGCTATTCTACCACCAGCATGTGAAATATGTTTTACTTGCTTTAGTACTTTAAAATACATTTTAAGTTACATGTAGTTAATGCTTTTATTTTCATGTACAAGTGTTTGCCTGAACAGAATATTCATTCCTCAATACCTCATCAATCATAGACAGAAGGGTTGGGAATATTATTCATAGCATAGATACACCTAACTTTTATTAAGCTGTGGATTAAAGATAAATAATAAAATTCTTGGTATGGTTAAAGGGATGCTAAAATATGGTGGGAAAACTTCCACTTTATAAAACATTCAAGAGTTTGTTTTGAGGAAACTGTTATCCAAAGCAGATTGTGTGTTTTTCCCCTACAGTTACCATCCTGTTCAGTAGCTTGCTTTGAAAACAATAGGCTTAAACCTAAAAGATTAACAAAAGTGATTAAAGTAAAATAAAGACCTAGGTTTCACTAAGGCAGTTCAGGTTTTTGGAATTTCATCATAGTAACTAGAAAAATATGTTTTTTAGTGAAGAAATGACAAGTATTTGCCTAATGTATGTAGACGCCAATGAAAATTTAAAAATTCGAAATATTTTCCTAAACCTTATCAGTGTTGAACAAAAGATGTCAGAATTTGAAAATTTTATCCAAATAAACAAATTCTTTCAGTGAATACATACTCCATCTTTTGGTAATTCACTGCATCATATAATTATAACATTCTGATGACATACGTAAAATAGCAAAATCTTCTGTGAGATCTGGTGTGATTGTGTGATATAGAAATAATACATTTTCATTTTCAATATGCATTTGGAGTGAATAACAGGCCTAAATTAATGCAGTGTGTGTTGCTTTGGAAATTTGTAATTCATAGGACTCAACCTCACCTGCTGCTTTCTCACTGGGTGGTAAGTTTCCAACCAACGTGTTTAATGCTATATTTCTCACTAAATGCACACCGTGTGAAATGGAGTCAGCTGTAACAATTATAAAGGAATGCCGCTGCACGAGAGGGCCATGGAAACTGATTTTATATTTGTGCCTTAAAAATGGGCATGAGAATGTGAATGTTTTGCTAAATTACTTATTTCCCCTTATACACATAGAACAATAGGCTGTGTACACATCACAGAGAATATTATACAGTTTGGAACTACAACTTATAGTTTAATTGGCAGAATTGAAAAGTAAACAGTTATTAGATATAGACTTAGTTGAAATATATATTGCCAGATCATTTATTTGAATAACAAGAAAGATAAAGCCCAATAGACCCAATTTATTTTATACTATTATAGTAATGGGGAAAATGTTATATTTGGCTATTAGTACATTTTATGCTTTGGAGTAAAGAATATTATTTTTACGTTAAAGGTGAATATGTTTAATATTCAACAATAAACACTGACGATATCCTTTAAAACCACACAGGTTTTGTTGAGTAAACCGATATTACCAAACAACTACACTATTTCATAGACAAAGGGTTAGAGAAAAAATGTACTCCTTATGCGTGTTTGCAGTTCTTTAGCTGTCTCAAATGCTAGACAGCCTCCCCTAAGAGGATTTTTTAAAATATCAAATACATTTCTTTGGGGGTAAACATCACCTCCCTTACAATTGTAAAGAAGATGCAGCAGCCATTTGTTCAGTACCTACTACTTGCCAGAGTCAAGATGCAAGTTTTTTCTTCCAAGAACTACACTGTAACGAGGGTATTATATTTGCCGCTTAGCAGCTGAAAAAGTAATACTTCAAGAAACTTAGGAACTCAAATTCACTAAAATATTGTCAAAATCAGGATTTAGGACTACAATTCTTTCATAGTAAAATATTGCCTTTCCATCAAACAAAGTGACCAGATCCCTAATCTCAGAAACAATCACTTTATATGAAGTTCTTTATAATTCCCTCAACTTACAGAATTGATTTCTATGTGCATGTGTGACATATTACAGGTTGATAACCATCTAATTTCATATGTGTTAGGGAGAATAGGAAAATTTTGTGTGTATTGGCAGTTTACTGATACTAAAATTTTATTCTATGGGAGGAAATGTTATTTCTAACTTTCTTCTATGAAATTAGATGCACTTTTATATATGTAAATACCTGCAAAGTGAACTGAAGTCATCTCTTGATGTCAAATGAGAAGCCAGCAACTGTAACTAATAAGGACTGATGGGAGAGGCAAACTGCTAATTGGGAAATTAACTCAATGGTGCATTTAAACCAAGTCACTGGCAAACCTTTGTTATCATGCAAAATGTTATAATTTAGCTAATATTTACATTGTATTTTTATACCCAGATGAAACTAGAGGTTTTATGTGTTTATAATTACTATTATTACAGTTATTGGATAGATTGTTGATGCCATGCAAAAAAATTAATGTAAATATATATGTTTTATATATGTGTGAGTGTGTATATATATATATATATGAAATTCACAAGCCAGAGTTTCACTTTCACTGTAGTCTTGCTATGGAAAAAAAAGTAGACTTCTTTTATCAATAATTTAGAAAAAGTAAATGAAATGAATTACAGAGGTAATAGTAGTTCCAATGCTAACTCTTTCTTAAACATTTTATGAAATGCCATGTTCCCCTACTAACTGAGTTTCTGGGTACAAACATTCACCTTCCTCAGTAGTAACCAAAAATTGCTGGTTTTTTTTTTGGGGGGTTGTTTTTTTGGCTGTTGTCATTTTTGCCTTATCTCAGGTGTGTCTAAACATTTGAAATAATGATGTGTGTTTAAGAGCAGCTGATATATATAATGTACCATTAAAAATAATTTTTCAACAATTTAATTACTATCA
>JAQZBX010056506.1:0-18178 GCA_029593785.1 Cabassous unicinctus
CACAGGGGGATGGGGTGGAAGGAACAGTTAAGATCCAATGGGGTATTTAGTGGTCATGGGAGATGTTTCTCATTGCCTCACAGTAATGGACACAGGACATCGTAAATATCATCAAAAATTATTAAACTGTACAGTCTAAATTGTAAATATACTGTAAACCATCAACAATGCTTAGTTGCTATACTTTACTATCTGTATAACTGATCTAACAATGCTAACATCCATTATTAAAAAAATAAATAAATAAAATAAAATAAAATAAAATAACACCACTGCAATGTGCAGCAGTCCCAAATATTAACAGTGTGTCACAAAAATTTAATCTTCTTAAACAAGTCAAGCCAGCCCACATTCCCCTTTCTGTAAAATAGGCAACAATAAATTAAGGATATTCAACATTGTAAGCTATAGCCCCAATTCTAATTATAATGTTAACAACAAAACCAATGCAAATATTAAAATTACAAGTTAATGTATTGTCCAACAGCCCAAGTAGGAAATAATTTTTTTTTTTTTTACCTATACATCAAACTATACAAAATAAAGGAAGTAAGGTCATTCTAACCATGCTTCTAAAAATCTTAAACGGATAAAAAATAAAAGTTTATTCATTGGATGTCTGCTGGTTAAAAGTCTTATTAGTATTTTTTTGTTATATAATCTACTGTAGTTATAAATTGTGTATAACATACTTAAACACTAATCAAAACTTTAGTGCACTACATTGCATACTTAAGTAATTTAATAACTTGTATTTTGCACATAAATATATTTTATTATATGTATATGTAAATCTTAACATTTTTCATATTTCAGGAAAAATAATGGAAACTAAAATAGTAAGCACATCAAGGATGTTTTGTAACAAATTAAATAAGATAAAGTACATTTGAAAGGGTGTTGTATTCCTCCCTGTAGGAGCTGGACACTCTCCGGGGGACTGATGCATAAGCCTTAAAATATACTGCCCAAGGAGTGTTGTGTTCCTTCCTGGGGAGGCTATAGTCCTCAGGAATTAGCAAAATACTCACAAGTTGGCATCTATAGTATCAAATTCATTAATCCTAAACACAGTCAACCAAAACTCTAGTATCAGTTGCTAATTCAACACTTCCCAGCTAAAAGCTAAATATTGGTAAGTATATATATAAAATTGCACTATTTTTTGTCATTCTGTAACTCTGTTCAATAGCTTAATCTTTTAATTGATTATGTTATTCATGTTTCTCTCTCTAATTGTCAGTATAAGCTTATTAAACTAAATATACATATTAACATTTATCTTGTATCTATCTATGACTCTAGCCAACAATTAGCCAAGTATATCAGTGGATCCCCTGGTTTGGTAAGCATGTGAATGTATGTATACATATTATAAAAGATTGGAATATAACAGTTAAGCCCTGTTTATAAACAATTCTTCACTTGTTTTATATTCTTTCAATTATTAACAAGAAAAACATTAACTAAATATCAATAAAATTTCCTGTCACAAGAAATGTTCAATACACCCACCATGTGTCAATATTATTTCTTTAAGGCTTTATGCCTTACTTGTTCTGCCTTCCCACAAGCATGTATTTACTCTCATTGCAGCCTCCTCAAAAACACATTTTTTAACACAACTCTGTAAAAATCTCCAACATTCTCTTACCCAAGCAAATAACCCCAAGGATCAAGCTATTGTTGAAAAAAGAACAATCACTTACTAAAATTAATATTGCAAAAACAAAAAGGGTTAGCTGGAGGAGAATATGCTAAAGACAAACTATCCTAAAACACTGCTTACCTTAAACTTTCTTAATAGACAACAAATTTGTAATACCACAGCAGTAGAAAGACAATGGGAGGTTAGTAAAAAGAATGAAAATGAAAAATGCGGACAACCAATATATTGGAAAAATAAAACAACCAATAAATCAGAAAAAGAAGGGGTAAAAATTTGGGGCCGAGGTTTTGATTTCATCATTACAGAAACAGGATAACAGCAGTGGATCCCCTCTAGAAGAATCAAGCCTAGAGTTGAAGATGCTGCCGAAACTTAAATTATAGACATGGTGGTTTCTCACTGGAATATTTATAGGTAAAGTCTTAGGTCAAGGTAAGATACCATATCATAACTACACTTACTGGGCATACATAACCAACTGACCTCTTTTAGAGTTGTTAACTTGGGATGATGAGTCTTACCCAATTTATCTTAATCAATCTCACCATTTTCCACAACCTATAGATATATGGCTAACCTTAAAGCCAAAAAAAGAAGGGAAATTTATAGAATTTTTAACTTTTATAGACTTTTTATAGACCTTTTTTTTATAGATCTTTTATAGACTGCCCTCTTTGTATTGGATATGGTTCCGTGTGCATGCAACCTAAAAATCGCAGTATAGTTTTAACAGAGAAAAATCAAACTCGAATTTATATTCTCATTTTCCCTTCTTTACCATATAAATCAGAAAATATGATAAATCTTACATGTCCCTCTCAAAACAGATTGCTAAATGACAAATGGCATATATGTCATGGGTTTACAGAGGTTGTGTTGTTTAATGATTCCTAGGGAACTGTAAAAGATTGGGCCCTTATAGGAATACTGAAGCCTATTAAAAACACAACCATATCTTGGTTCATTGATAATTCAGCCATAATCACTAATGACAGTAATCCTTATTTCTGGAATTTCGGTAATACAGCATTTACTAACAGCTCAATAAATTGGAAAAATCAAGGAAGATATATCCCATAACCATGGGACAGTAACTTAACAAAACTCAAAATTATTTTTGGAAATTAATTTTGGGAACTGGCCCAATTTTCAAATGATAAGGCAGTAAAACTAATATTACCAGTTTAAAAAGAAAATCAAGTCAATTTCTTACAGTATGTATGAGATCCTATAAGTTTTTGTCATTGGAAAAGTAACTTTTGGTGAAAGGAACATTAGCTTACATGTCTTAAGAATTCATATTTGCAGGAAAATCAAACTCTTTTTATAGCAAGAAGAAAAGGACTATGGTTATCAGTTTGGATGACCAGACTTTGGCAGCAGTCTCCAGAATCCCAGTTGCTGTGGCATTTCTTCGACCATTATTTAAAATGAACTAAAAGACTGATTGGACTTTTAATAGCAGGAATTTTGGGACTGATTGGCATCAAAACTGCTGCAGCCATCGCTGGCACAGCCCTGCATCAAGAAGTCCAGACTCAACAGTATGTTAAGGACTGGCATAAAAATTCAAGTGAGATGTGGCATAGCCAGTCTCACATTGATATGGAAATGAATAATCATATGAATGATCTTGAAACAACTGTTATACATTTGGGTAATCAAATCTATAATTTAAACTTGTTAAGAGCTCTTAAACATGATTGGAATGAAAATTCTTTTTGTATTTCTCCTCAGCCTTATAATAATAGTGAACATGATTGGGAAAAAGTAAGAAATCATTTGATTGGATATAAGCATAACATTTCTTTAGATATTTTAGAATTACAAAACAAAGCATTGAACATGTCTCAAAATGAATTGAAAGAAACCCCTGGTGCAGAATTTTGGAATGAATTGTCTGAAAATTTAAATACTATCAATCCGTTTCACTGTTGGAAATAAAAAACAGTTTAAATATCACTTTGGAATGGATTAGGAGTTACTGTTATATGCATTTTAATTGTATTTCCAAGGGTAGAGTAATAACATATATTCATAGAAAAAATGAAAAATTAGATCAGATAAATGCATTTATGTTAAGAAACTTAGCCATGAAAAACTAATTTTACATTATTTGTAGTAGAAAGTAGTATACTAATAACCCCTTATTTTAATACTAATGATCTGCATAAAAATATACACATAAGGAACCTGAAGAAGTATAAAATATAAATGAAAATGCCTTCCATGTAAGAGCTCAAAAGCTTGACTGGTAGTCAATAATGGGTAAGATTCCCAGAAAAGGACAACCTAATTCAGGCACAGTCACAAGAGCCTATGGAAGAAGACAAGTGTGTCAGGAGGTCACCTTGTATCACCTTATATAATGGTTCCTATACTCTTCACTGAAAAAATTAATTAAAAAGGGGGAAATGATGGAGTTTCAATTAAAGGCCATGACAACTGACAGAAAGCAGGCCACCTTGGTATGTAGGAGACAGGCATCTCTAGTCTCAAGACACTGAGATAAGATTTGTTAGGTGACTGGTGGAGAAACATCCTGAGCTTCAAAGAGACTATCTGGTATATGTCAGATAAAGGTTTACAATGTCTGCTACATGCAGGAATGTAAAGAGAACTATGCTATTAACCCTTAAAACTTGCTGACTTTAGTAAAGTGTAAACTGTCATCTGTCTATTGTGTTTGCACATGCACACACGTATTTTCTTTGTTCTAAAGCTAAATAAAAGCTATGGTGTTTTATGCAGCAGTGCTCTCCTCCTTTTGGGATGGAAGGTCCTCTGACCCTGAGTTATTTCTTTCTCATCTCTTCTCTTTGTCTCATTTTTTCTCATCTGCGGCGCCGTTTTCATGGACCCAGTTCCTGAACGTCAACAAAATATGAAACTGCAAGTGATACCAGTGAATAACCTGAGATGGAGGAAAAAAAGAATACAACGTGATGTGAATCTTCTCGCTGTCCTGATTTTGTAATAATCATGGTAAGTTAAAAATTCACTATATTAGAAACCATGCATGTGTCCTCAGACCTAGTTTTTCTCCATAGGTCTAGTTTTTGGAATGCTGGTGATAAACTAAGCTTGATTTATTATATGACCATCTTGTATGGGAAAAGACTGTAACTCTGGGAATCTTTGGTCAACCTTAAGAGATATAGCAGGGGGTAGACATGGCTCGGGTGGTTGGGTGTCCATCTCCCATATGGAGGGACCTGGGTTCGATCCCTGGGACCTCCTCGTAAAATTTTAAAAAAAGAAAAATAGAGAAAGTTCGTGGGCCACCAACCAGTCCTCGTGCACAGATGTGATGACAGGCCCCGCAAGCAGGTGAGCCATCAGGTCCCATGTGTGGTTGTGCCACCAGGACCTGTGCGTGGGTGATCCACCAGGCCCCATGAGCACACAGAAAGATGATGACATAACAGGAGAGTGACACAAGGGAAAGCCAGGGCAAGACACAGTCAAAAACCAGGAACTAAGGTGGCACAGATGGTAGGACACCTTTCTTCCACATCAGAGATTCCAAGGATCGAATCCCAGTGAAGACAGGAGGAGAAGGATGAGAAGAGAGGGCAGGAAATAGACACAGAGTCACCCAGTGAATGGACACAGTAACAGCAAAAATGCGGGGGGGGGGGTCGTGGTGTTAATATGGATTAAAGTAAATAAATAAGTAAATAAATCCTTAAAGAAATGTATAGGGTAGGAAGATACAGACTATACTTGGTAGTAATACTTTGAAGATGCTTTTTCATGATGTGTTAACAAATGCTTCACAACAACGCAAGGTGTTTGTGTGGCAGGAGTGATGTGTGGGAACCCTATATAATGTTATTCATGTTTGTTTGTTAGTTTACAATGTTTACTGAACACTTATAATTAATGTATGTTCATGTATGAATGATATACTTCAATAAATTGTTAAAAAACAACAACCTTGCTTCCTTAAATTGAATGTGCCTATGAATTACCTTGGGATCTTGTTAAATGAAGATTCTAATTAGTATGTCTGGGTAGGGGTAAGGACTTTGCATTTCTAAAAAGGTGATACCTTGCTGCTGGTCCTACAAATCTCATTTACCCTTAAATTATTTTAGGGATTCTTTTGTTACATTAAAAAATGCCAGGTTTTATTTTCTGTCCTTATTAAAAAAAAAATAAAAAGGTATACAACATGAGAAAACTTATGACATACAGTGAAGGCAGTGCTGACAGGGAAGTTTATAACCCTAAACTCTTGTATTAAAAAAAAAAAAAAGAACTAAAATCAAATATTAGGTGCACAACTGGAAATTAAGAAGAAAACCAGCAAACTAACCCCCCAAAAAATGAGAAGGTAAGAAATAACTATGAAAAGAGCACTAAAAAATATAATGGACAATAAATAAACAACAGAAAGAATTAACAAAACCAAAATTTGATTCTTTGAAAATTCAACACATTTGACAAAGCTGTAGGTAGACAGACAAATGAAAATGAGAGAGGATACAAGTAAATAAAATCAGAAATGAGAGTTTGGGCATTACTACTGAACCCAAAAAACTAAAAAAATTCATAAGAGAATACTTTCAATAATTGTGTGCCAATACATAATACCACCAAGATGAATTGGACACATTCCTAGAAACACACAAACAACTTACACAGACTCAAGAAAACAATCAAGGACATAACAGACCAATTACAAGTAAATAAACTGAATCAATCATCAAAAATCTTCTAATAAAGAGAAGCCCAGGATTAGATTTCTTCACAGATGAATTCAATGAATCATTCCAAGGAGAATTAATACCAATCTTCATCAAACTTTTCAAAACTTATGAAGAGGAGGCAAAACCAACCAACTCATTTTAAGAGGCCAATTCAGGTTAATATCAAAGCCAGAGAAAGGTACTACAAGAAAATAAAATTACAGAAAAAATTATCTTATGAATATAGACGCAAAATTCTTCAAAAATAGTTGCATATTGAATCCAACAGCACATCAAAAGATTTATACACCACAATCAAGTGGATTTTATCCCAAATATGCAATGGTGGTTTAATCATAAGAAAATCAATTAATATACTGCATTAAAGCAAAGGGAAAAAGCACATGGCCATCTGAATTAATGTCAACATGACAATGGGTCTATAAGAAAAACCCACAGCTGATATCTTACTCAATGGTGAAAAACTGAAAGCTTTGTAAGATTTGCAAGAAGACATGGATGCCCAGTTTCACCACAGTTATTATTCATTTTTCTGAAAGTTCTAGCCAAAGAAATTGGGCAAGAATAAGAAATAAAAGACATCAAAATTTGAAAGGAAGGAGAATTTTCAGTAATTTCAGATTTCATGATCCTACTTATAAAATGTTACAAAAAATAACAAAGCTACTAGAGCTAATAAATGAATTCAGTTAATAAATGAATTCTTGATCATAATACAAGATCAACATGGAAAAGTCAGTAGTGTTTCTTTACTCTAGTAATGAGAAATCTGAGGAGGAAATGAAGAACAAAATTCCTTTTTTTAAAGAAGTAACTAAAAGAATCAAATATTTAGGAATTAATTTAACTAACATTGTAAAGAACATATAAAGAAAGTGTGCAAACAAAAAGACAAAATATTGCAACATCTCCTTTTGTGGTCATTGATCCCAGCAATGATATAGCACTTTTGAACAAAAAGTAACACCCAAACAAACATTCTTGATATTCCATCAAAGTAATTTTATTTTTGTACTTGAAGTCATATGATCAAATTTAATGATAAGTTAGGTTGATTTTTACTCTTTGTTAAATATTTAGAAATATGTATGTCTACTAATTATCCCAAAATTTTTCTGTGTTTTAACTAGAAATTATGAAATGTGATTGAATTCATTGTATTGAGTTATAATTTAAGGAAGCTCATGTCTTTTTCTCATTTTTTGGTGAATACAATTATTTCATATATGCAAATGGAGTGATTTAAAAACACCTTTAGATCCAAAAGCTCTGACCCACCCCAATGCTAAAATTTGAACATTTTTGACATAATTTAGAGCAGAAGTTTTCCAATGTTTACTACATTGGAAAGTAAACAATTTTATTTGCAAGTTGTAAAATAAACATGAGGTGGGATAGAGAAATATGGAGTGGAGTTAATGAAGCAGGTGTCATATTGGGTCATAAACTGGGATAAGAGAAAAAAATGGAAGTTATTATTTCAAGCAGTTTATGTCTACATTCCTCTTCTGTTAATTGAAATATTTTTTGCATCTTTTTTAGTTTGAATGTTGGGATTTCTTCTACTTGATTAATAGTATCCTTACTCTGATGATTTAAAGCTATATTTACCCAGAAATATATATTCTTAATGATAATACATTCCTATGGGTCTACACCTATTTTAATTAGGGCCCTTTGATTAGGTTTCTGCATAAGTCACAGCCAAGGGTGAGTCTTATTACTCTTACTGGAGTCTTTATAAACAAGATGAATATAAACAGAGACAAAGTCATGAGAATCTGGAAGCTGAAAAAAAGAATCCTGGAAGAGAAGGGAGAGGCCAGTAGATGCTTCCAAATGCCTTGCCATGCAAGGGTGGCATCCAAGATCATCTGCAGCAGATTTTAGGGAGAAAGCATTGCCAGGTGAAGCCTTGATTTGCATATTTTTCTCAGTCTCAGAACCATGAACTTGTAAGCTGATAAATTCACGTTGTAAAAGCCCACCCATTTCTTATGCATTGTTTTTGACAGGTTAGCAGATTACAACACTTACCTAAGACAAGAAGGTCCCAAATATTATGAAATGTTTGGATACAAGAAATGGAAAAAATATAAGAACCAACTGTCATTGGATCATTTGGATTCTGAAGTCTACAGATTTGAAATGATTGGTTAATATTCACAGTAAATAAAGAAGAACATCAATACAAGTATAGGTATTGATACTGCCCACCCCACACATTGCCTGATTCAGAGAATAAGTTATTTTCTTTTTTTCTAATCTTAACAATTGCATGTAAATCCCTCTCATTCATAGACAATTGCATGAACTATACAGAGAATATATTTCTGGCAGTTTTTATCTGCTGGAAGCTACAAAATGAGACACGGCTGGACATTACTGAAACTGAAAACAGATAACTTAATATGTGAAGATAGAGCCTTATGTAAGAAGCAGGGCTACTAATAGAAGCATTTATGCTCAGTTAATCTAAAAGAATCCTCAGTGGGTAACTCTTCTCTCTTCCAGATTTCTGTGGACCACATAAACAAATAAAACCTTGTGTTTTCTTCAAGAAAATTCTTAAGTATTTTTGCAATAATTTTATTTAAAACCTCATGATGCCCAGTTACCATATAATTAACCCTAGACTTAACTTTAAAAGCCAGACAAATTAATTCTAAAAATTGCTTTCAGTCTCTGATTTCCTTTAGTAACTCTAGTGTTGATATTTTAGTTTTGCTTTTTCTTGGTAGTTTAGTAGTTCTTGCACAACAATACGGGAAATGACAGATGGGCTGTTTTGCAATTATATGAGTAATGTAATAGTCTTGGGGTATGTGGATGCACCTCCCAGTTGATAATTCTTGTATTTTAAAACTGAATTTAAAATGTTCTTTTTTTATTGTTGAAATCTCTGATTATTTTATTTTTAAAATATTTTTTTAATTTTTAAAGATAGATTTCACAAATGTTACACAAAAATTATAGGGATTCCCATATGCCCTGCTCCCCACACCTCCCACACCCTCCCTCATGAACAACATCCTTCATTAGCACGGTACATCCATTGTATTTGATAAACACATCCTGGGGCATTGCCATTGAGCATGGACCACAGTTCACATTGTAGTTTACACTGTCCCCCACATAATTCTGCAGGCTATAGGAAGAAATATTGTGGCCTATATCTGTCATTGCAATACCATTCAGGACAGTTCCCAAGTCCTGAAAAAGCCCCTGCATTACACCTGTCTTTCCTTCCCCCTGCCCGCAGAGTCTCCAGTGGCCACTGCCTCCAGATCAATGCTGTAATTTCTCCCATTGCTAGAATGACAAGTCTGTAGTAGAATACCAGTAAGTCCACTCTAGTCCATAGTTTATTCCCCAATCCTGAGGTTTCTGGGATGGTGACGTCCACGCCACCTCTAATTGAGATGGGGCTTTGATCTTATACAGCCAATGGATGGGACACTTTTACTTGCAGTTGTAGGCAAGTGCTGCTTGTGTGTATGATATATGTACATTGGCCTTGTTTATTTATTTTTAATTAAGAGCTTTGATAATCAATAAATTGATGAAGTCACATATAGTTCACTAAATAAAGCATGTTTCTACTTATATAGGTTTCTAATTTGTGTATTTGATGATACCAGCAGAAAAATTAAAATAAATATTATGGATCAATGCAGACCCCTCACTATACCAATGCATATTTCAAAAATTTATCCTCATATTGTCAAACATTTAGTGTCTCCCATGAACCTGACACTCTTCTATAATCTTTGAATGTATCAATTGCTTATACTCAAAAAACCCTATAAAATGCAGGCTTTTCTCATCCTCATTTTGTAGATGATGTAACAGAGGAAAAGAAAGTAAGCAAAATATCTGAAGTAACTAAAAAGTAATAAAGCCAGGGAAGAAACCCACTCAGTCTGGATCAAAGATAGCACCTGCTGAATTTTTTGCTGAGCTTTCTCTACTTCCAATTTCCCATTCTCGGATGGAGCTAGCTGGGGCCATTAAATAGATGATTATGGGACTCATTAATATTTGTGTTTATTTGTTTCCAAGAGAACACACTTTCTTAATTTGATCATTTGAAGGACAATGGAATAATAGTGCTTGGCCTACCTAAAAGAAGAGAGAGGCAGACAAGGGGCATTTTCTCTGAGGACAGTGCAGATAGAATTTAAATTGGTACAAACGTCTGTGGTAGAGTATTTCTTGATGTATTTAACCACTTCGTTCTTCAGTAATATATGGTGCTGAGAGCAAAGTATGATGAATCTCTCTGGATACATATCTGTGTAACACTTCCTTTTATATACAGATATTTCTGGTGTTATCTTGAGGAAGAATATAAAAATTAAGTTAGTGTATACTGTGATTTGCATTTAAGCCAAAAAATTCATTTGAAATAAGTATGTTAATAATATTATTCTTTTATGAGTAGGGAATTTATTTGACACTACCAGGTTTGCTTTTGCATAACAGGCAAAAGTAAAGTTACGTGATTATCAATTCTAATCTTTGGGTAAGTATAAATAAATGTGAAATTAAGCAGCTCTTTTAAATTTATTTTTATATTTAAAGAAGCTTTAGAGTACCTAAATGTTACATAAAAATATAGGGGCTCCCCATATATCCTATCCCCACCCCACCCACATTTACCCACATTAACAACATCCTTCATTTGAGTGGTACCCTTGTTATAATTGATGAAAACATTTTGAAGCATTGTACTAGCTAAGGAGTATAGTTTACATTATAGTTTACAATTTGCCACGCACAATTTTATAGATTTTGACAAAATGTATAATGGCCTTTATCTGTCATTGCATTGTCATACAGGACAATTCCAATGACACAGAAATGGACCCATGTTGCAGCTATTCTTCCCTCTCCCTCCCCTCAGAATCTCTAGTAGCCCATGGTTTTAATGAATGATACCAGTTCTTCAACTGCTAGAGTAAGAATAAGTCTACCTTAGTCCATAGTTGCTTTCCCTCATTATGTTGGTTCATGTCTCAATCTTGAGGATTTTGGGTTAGTGATGCCCACCCTGCCTCTGATTAAGAGAGGGCTTAGATCCCATGGGGCAAATGGATGGAAGTATATTGCTTGCAATTGCAAATACTCTCTGATTGCTAGGAGTTTTCCATCATCATCCATTTTTTTAGCTGACCTGGATAAATCAGATGAAGTGGTAAGTAGATGTGGCAATTCTGTTTAAATTCAGGACTCAACCAGCATATAAAAAACTGATTTAACACATTTTTAAAATTTACCACATATATCTGCATATAACATGCAGAACTGTGTGGGAGGGAGTGTGGTCTACAATGAGGACTATGGTCCATGCTTAATGACAAAGCCCCAGGATGTGTTTTTCAATTACAATTAATGTGCCACACTAATGAAGGATGTTTATGTGGGAGGTTGTGGGAGGTGTGGGAGGTGGAGCGAATGGGAACCCCTATATTTTTTGTGTAACATCTATGTAATCTAAGTATCATTTAAAAAAAATCCAAAAAAACCCTGAAATTTTAACACCTTTTTTAAATTTACCACACATGTCTGCTACTATACATCCATCAGGGATTCTTTAATAACAAGAGGAGAAATACTGTCTCAAATAATGTTTTAATTACAAAAAACTAAACCATTATTTCATAATCATTGAATGCTTTAACAAGGACATTTCATTAGTTTTACTATTAATTAATTAATTCATTAATTTCATCTGTAGATAAACATAAAATACATTTTTAACTTGTAAATGTGAACACTTTGAATTTAGTAAAATTTAAGTTGCATAACATTTTAACATATTTACATGAGAAAACATATTAAGCAAAAATAGATATTTTGCCCCTCAGAAGTATTTAAGCATAAATGGAAAGATTTTTTTTGTAGATGTATTATACATAAAAATTTAAAAAGTATGAGTTAACCAGTTAAGATTATGATGGATTGACCTTTTAGCCCTTCACATACTAAGGTCCTGATAGTTCCTTCAAATGATTCTTCAAATTGACTCTTCAGATTAAAGCATACTTTGTTTTTAAAAGTATGTAAAAGTGATTATTTTCAACAATTTTGGTGTATATGAAATATCAATTGTGAAAATCACTTGAACAATGTAAGGGTATTTTGTATGCTAATTTAGTCCTATGATTTAACATAATATATACTATTATATATACTATATATACTATGTCTACCTCCTTACATATGGATTTTCACTGCTGTACTATTAATAAGAACAACTTGTGTATTTCCTAAAGCTCTAGAGAATCATATATAAAGTTATATGTTGTTAAAGAATGAAGAATAAGCATTCAGAATTACTCCAAATTAGAAAATTCTTATTAAATATCCAGTCTCTCCTTGGTTCTCTAAAATCATTTGATGGGAAGGAGAGGATTAAGCATATATCAAGAAAGCCTTTTTAACAATTCATAATTTTATAATCCTCACATCTTCCTTAGTTTGCATCTGCATTTCTCTATTTGACATAAGTATTATTGATGTAGGCTATAAACAATTATATTTAAAGACAGCAAAATTAATTCACTCTCAGGAATCCAACTGTTTTTTCAAATTTTTTTTGATTTTTTAAATTAAATCATTTTTTCTCTGTCCCTCCTTTACTTTGATACCTAAGATATGTATTTTCACAAATACCAGTAAAGACAGAGTACAGGAAAAATTCCAAATAAATACTTAATCAAGCATTTTTTATTTAATTGAGCCAAGTTGTTAGAAAAAATGTTTCAATACATTAAATAATCACTCAAATTCTAACAATCAACAGAAAAAAATTCTGAAATGAACATCATGCGTATTGTAATTTTTTAAATTATTATATATTTTGCATTTCAATTTTGTTGATTTCATCCTTTCATATGAATTTATAAAACCAAATGTTGAAGTAAAATATTACAATATTGAAATACAATTCAGAACTCATATACTTTTAGCACTGAAGAGCTTCCACTTCCATGAGTTTAAACTAAAGTAAGGTGCCACAGTGTTTGAAATACATATGTTGAGCAGTTACATTTTATTTCTCTCAATAATTGTTGGAGAACTAGTAATGGATATATAGGCTTACACTCCTTGAAATAAACATAAATAACGTAACACTGTAGTTTTGTAACTAAAAGGTCATTTTTAAGTATATGGAATATCCCAGATTGAGCATGATAATAGATGGGAATGCTTCCCACCAAAAGATACAAGTCACTATAGACTGTGGCAACCAGTGACGCTGACTATACTTTTCCAGTAAAGAAGCTAGTATTGTTCTGAGTTGACTGAAATTTATTTTTTTGTGGTGGTGTCTAGATGTTATATTATAAAATGAGCCAATTTTTGAGGAATGTTTTGAACAATGTAATGCTTATATATTACAAAACAAAAACAAAAACAAAAAACAACAGTCTATTCACTTCCTATTTTTTCAACAAAATAGCATATGAGACCATTGAGGTTCTCTCTACTTAACCCCTTCATACAAGGTCATTACCCTTTGTTCAAGGTACTCTTTTGTCTCTTTACAAAGAGCACTACCAGATTAAGCAGTGAAGAAGAATACTACTGTGCCCTCAAGCCAAATTTTATCACTAATAGCATCTTTTGTTTTTGTATAGAATTTTTGTATTTTTTTTCTTTCTATTGCATTTGTAGTTTGTCATATTATCAACAGTTTTTGAGTACATGAAGTCAAATTACTGAAACTCAACCAGCAGGCACTTGTTTTTATAGATAAAGAACACTTAAACAGGAATATTCTTTTAGAGACCACAATAGATAAAATGCTGAGGCAAAGGAACAGGGAACCTGGAAACATGGTCCTGGCTCTTTAACTGCTGTCTAAATAAGCAAAATTACTTGTTCTCCATGAAAATTAAACTTACCTTTAAAACAAGAAATGCAATACCTTGCATATCTCTTATACAGTTAAAATGCCATTTCACATAGTTATATAGATTACTTACAACTGTTGTCTCATTTATGTAGTCTCTAACTCTTGCAAATCAGAACTAAGCAAAACCATAGATTATCTTTAAGTACTTGTATTGGGTATATCCATATATACAGATAAAGATATAAATAGGCAATAGATAGATAGATGATAGATAGATAGATAGATAGATAGATAGATAGATAGATAGATAGAGAGTTAGAGGGGCAGAGATATATACAGATAAGTAGACAGACACATAGATAAAGAGATAAATGATAGATATAGGGAGAGATGTATAGACATGTATGAATATTTTACTTATTTTAAACTTGTCCATTTAATTGACATATTTTAATTAAAAATGTATACCTATTTAGAATAAGTTATAAGAGTATGGACTTATATAAAGTACTATATTGCTACAACAGAGATACAGAACACACAACAAACAAACTATTACTTTTCTGGAGACAACTCATGGACAAATTTCTTCAATCTATTCTTGTTAAAATCACGATTGAGTAGACCCCTTTTTCTGTCTGAGACTCATTTGAGCTTCACAAACTATTAATCACAAAGCTCTATGTCTTAATCCATCCCAAATTTTCAGGTGCTAGCAAACAATAGAAAGCACAAATGTCTTTTGATAGTACACAAGAAAAATACACGTCTTCAGCAATAGAGAACCTGTGCTGAATTTTACACTTATCTCACTAAATAGCAGTGTTATAATATTGCAACATTATTTAAAAATAAATGTTAGTAAAACATTGCTCCTATCTTAAGTTTATCAATTTCTAAAGTAACATTTTATTCTATTTTTAACTATTTTGGAATAAATAAATATACATTCTTCTCTTCTCACCATTTTATTCTGGAAGCGATATTATTTTGAACTAATTGAGGTCCACACATATTTTCATAGTATTTAATATTTATACAAGCAATGGCAGCAATTTAGCTTATTAAATATAAACAACTAAAATATTAATTGTTCTTTCCTTTCATATATATATGTATTCAAGTATTTTTACATATGTGTATATGCATCTGTGGTATATGCATCTGTATGTTCCACATAATAAAATATGTTCTTAAAATTAACCCATTCATGTGTGTTTCTCAACCCATTGTAAGTACTACCATTTGATGAGGCTATTTCAGTTAAGGTGTAGGCCAAATCGATTAGGATGGGTCTTAATCTTATTACTGGAGTCTCATATAAGAGAATGAATTTAGAGGATGAAAGAAAAGTCAGAAAAAGGGCCACCAAAATATGAAATCAATGGTCCTTGGAAGAGGAGAAAGAACAAGAGATTCCACCATATGTATATATGAAAATCGTACCCAATTTCTATCATTTTGTTTCTTGATAAATATTCAAAAGGGTTAGTAATGGGTTCAAAGATATTATTATTATTGTTGATATATATTTCCTAAATAAATTTTATGAGTTAGGTACATTTAAAACAACAAAATTTTATATGCACTACGTGTATTTATGTAAGGCTATTTGCAACACATTTCAAAACAAAATTTAAGACATACATTTTTATATTATATTTAAAAATAATTTGGAAAATGAAGAGTTATACCTTGCCAGAATTATAATAAATATTTACTTATTTAGTTATATACCATTAAAATTGTTTGTGTGTCTTGTAACATCCATCTTTTTTTTTTTTAAGATTTATTTATTTTTTTATTTATCCCCCCCTTGCTGCTTGTGCTTGCTGTGTCCATTCACTGTGTGTCTTCTCCGTGTCTGCTTATCTCCCCTTTGCTGTGAGGTCCCGCTGCATCAGCCCACCATGCCGCGCGGGCTGGCCTGCCTTCACAAGGAGGCCCCGGGAAGCGAACCCACGGCCTCACACATGGTAAACGGGGCCTCTATCCATTGAGCCACACCCGCTTCCCTGTAACATCCATCTTTGTGAATATTTTCAAAATGGCATTTATCCATGTATTAGTTTTGGCCTTCATAGTTTTACATAAATTTGACTCATTTATATTCATTTATTATTAATGAAGAAATTAACAATCTATTTTGGGTCTTATAATTTAATGTCATTATTTGTTATAAATATGAATTTATGTAAATTTCATTTTTCAAGTTTGTTATAAGCATATCTCATCACTCCACATGGTTTGTCTTAAAATTCTATTTTTCTTTACAGTAGTTAGTATTTCCTATTAAATTTAACTTAGAATTCCACCTTCAGCAAGCACTACCAAATGCAATTTTATGTCAAAATATGTATTTATTTATCTTTGCAATGTATATTTAATAAACAATACATTAATTCTAATTTTTGAAAGATCAGTTGATTGGTTAGAGCTGACTTACAAGAGCAAGAAAAACAATTATAGAATTGTAGAATTATAGAAATATAGAAATACTGCTCAGCAATATCAACTGATTCTTATATTTCAGTTTTATAATATTTTGCTATATTCTGGATAACAAATGCATCTTATAGCTTATTTAATGCATGATAATTGGCCTTATGATATTCTATGGAGAAATGACCCTTCATGCATAAATTTGATAGGAGACGATGTTAATAAATATGAGCTAAAATAAATTTAAATATGTGTAAAAAATGTCTTCCTGAAAAACTTATTCCTTTGCTTCATACCACCTATCACTTCACTTATGTAATTTTTCATTTTAATCACACACATGAAAGAGCCATTTAAAAAACAAACCTGTATGTAATTCTAGTAGCATTAGTTCAATATTACATAAACAGATATGGATAAAATACTAAAATTTTTTCTGTCACCTCATGGACAAATCTTTGCCCCAACCTATAGGATATCTGGGTTCTTTACTTAAAGGCAATGAAAGGCACTATTTGGGTATATGTAAACATATGACCCAATATTGCTGTATCTCTGGTGATTAATCAGCTTATTCAGAAACTGTGTTTTCTCCCTTTCCAGCACTTGAGTTTTGGCAAGTTTATCAGTAACAGATTCCTCAGCAAATGCACTGTGAATCATAAATGTGGCGGCCATCAATGGAGGTGCTTAGCTCTCGACAAGACCAGATGCGAGACAAGGTCCGCGGCTGGTCAAGGAGAGATCAAGGATACCCGACTTACTGAGGAGGACTGGGCACTTCAGAACTTGGGGCCTCTTTCACCCTGGTTATAATCTTAATCATAATAACTATATCTTTCCTTTTTAAATTGTTTACCTGCAAAAACATGCTCCTGGCTTATGCTGTGATTGGTACCACTGGGTGCAAGGCAAAGCACTGAAAAGGAGGGCCAAAACGGTATGGGGCTACTGTTGGACTCCTTGAGAAATATGCCTCATCAGGTGCTGGACTGGTTAGTCAATAACGGGCAACTGGACATTCCTTCCTTTTCCTTTTATGCGGCATAGCCGCTGAATCAACCTAAGACAGGGGCCTGGCCAATTGCTGCCATGATTTCCAATGACGGGTAAGATTCAGCAGCCGTTCAGCGTGGTCTTGACCTAAAACAGGCACAGTCCCCCCAAAGCCAATCGAGGCCTCTATTTCCCCAGCAGGTAATTACCAAAAGAACAGCTAGCCCTCTTCATGGAATAAAAACAATGGTCTAGTTTATCGCAAAATATGATTATGATTTAACTGCTAATGTGAATAGTTTTAAGATTATCAAAAACACTGTTAACAACCATTGACTGAGGAGAACAACAAGTCTGTTAAATTCTAAGCTACAATACTAATAACTCTGATGTAAATGCCTAACTAACTTAAGCCCATTATAAAGTAGATTTCCTTAAATCTCTGATGTGAGGTAAAAACTACTGCTTTAAAGATAGTTTAGGATCTTAATA
>JAQZBX010056507.1:0-18176 GCA_029593785.1 Cabassous unicinctus
CTTCCCCGTAAGGGTGGGGGTCAGCTGACTGTGTTAAGCACCACAGGCAGGCTTAAAACTCACGAATCTCTATGGTTCAGTCCACACCGTCGATCTGTCCAGATAGATGTCCCAAGATTCTTACTCCACACACCCACAGCACAGACACCCGTGCCGCACCCTGTCCACTCTCTGCCGTGATCTGGGAGCTGCTCGCAGTCGCCCTCCTAAGCTGACGCCATCTTTTTTTTTTCAACTGATGCCATCTTACCCCTTCTCTTTATATTGTTCTTTTTGACTGGGCCATATCTTCTTGTTTCTTGGTATGTGTTGTAATTTTTTGTTGGTGTCTTGTCATCTGGCTTAATAGATGTATTTCTTTGTGTGTAGTTTCTGTCTTTAATTTAGGGCTTTCTTGCCCTTTCTCCCTTGCTGATTGTGTAGTAGGATCTGAGCATGTAGTTGGTACTGTAGGTTGTAGAGGCTGAAGCTGCCTAGATTGCCCCATTTACCAGTGAATTTTCTCCCAACTTTCTCCTCTGCCAGTGTTCAGGGCAGAGCCACAGCTATGTGTAGTAATCCAAGCTGTGCAGGCCTAGGCCATTTGTAGTTACCCAGAGAGACTGATGAAGCTTCACACCCCTTCCTCTGCTGCCTGGGGTAGGGATGAAGCTACTGGTGTGGCCAGCAAACTAAGGCCTGTGGGTCAAAACTGACTGCAGTTGCTCAGGTAGACTGACATAGCACCAGTCCCCCTCCTCCCCTGCCAGGTTGTGGATCAACCCTCTGGATTTCCTAACAATCGAATCCATTCAGCTGAAAGTGCCTGCAGTTACCCTGTGAGGCTGAGGGAATATTGTCCATTCTGCCCTTTAAGGGGTGGGGATAGAACCACAGGCACCCAACAAACCAGTACATGTGGGCCCAAAGCACCTGCAGTTTTCAAGAGAAGCTGAGGAAACATAGCTCACATTCTGTCCTATTGGGGGATGGGGGTAGAGCCAAAGGCACCCAGCAGTCCAGTCCATGAAGGCCAAAAACATCTGCAGTTGCCCAGAGAACCTTAGGAAACACCAGCCTGCTCCTATCCTATGGTGAAGACAGGGATAGAGTCAAAGGTGCTCAACACACTAGTCTGTGTGGTCTGAAAGCACCTGCAGTTGCCCAGAGAGGCTGAGAAATCATAGCTTGCCCCTATCCCATTGGGATGTGGGGATGGAGTCCTGTTTGTCCAACTCCCCAGTATGTGCTGGCTGAAAGCACCTTCAGTTGTCCAGAGAGGCTGGCGCGTGTCACCCCAGCTTCATCCCTGCCATTGGTGGGGCTGGAGCCTAGGCTAGGGCTGCAATTCAATATGGGTGGAAAGAAAGCAGTCCCTACTGTCACTGTGATTTTCAGTAAATTCAGCTTACCCTCATGCTGGGGGCAAAGTTAAAATGGTGGCTTTAGCCTCTTTTTGACTTGGACAGGTTCAAACTTTAGCTGTTCTTAAGATTATATTTTAGCAAGCCAAATTTAGTAATCAGTTGGTGAAGTCAGTGCCCTACCATCTCTTCCTTCCCTGTTTTTGGGAAATGGAGCTTCCAAATCCAGCTTTGGTATAGCTCCTTTATTAGTCAGGGTACTCTAGGGAAACAGAATCAACAGGAGATATCTGTAAATAGTATGAAATTTTATAAGAGTCTCTCATGTGACCATGGGGGTGCACAAGTCCACGTTCCACAGGCAGGCTGCAAAACAGGGTCTCCAGTAAAAGTCCAATGAAGGCCCTAGATGAGTTTCCAGGAGATGATGGCTGTCCAAAGATGAGCTGGGAAATTCTCACTCAATGCTGAAATCACTTCCCCTTTTAAGGCATTCAGTTGATTGGATAAAGCATCACTCATTGCTGATGGCACTCTCCCTGGTTGATGCAGATGTAATCGGTCATCTATGCAGTAAGCTCACCGATGACTGAAGCCCATGAATGTCCTTGGTCCTTGTATTACAATTAGCCCAGTGCTTGCTTGACCAAACAACTGGGCACAATTACCTGGCCAAGTTGACACATTAGCCTAACCATCACAGTTCCCCCTTTGTCAACGCAGCAACCATACACATTACCTTAAACCATATTTAATCTCTAAGTGAAAACAATAAAAAGCATGCATATATATATATTATTTCTGCCTAACAATGTTCAGCTCTCCTGTATACAACCAGAAACGCATTAATTCCCCACAGAATAGTGTGCAAGCCCTTGTGTAATATTCACTCTTAAACTTGACATCCTTAAATATTATGGCATGAAAGTAATAAAACTTGTCATATGATAAGGAAAAAAGTTGGGGAAGAAAACAAAGAATTTGTTTTGTGTACATATGCAATCATACTCATAATGAAAAAGGAAGAAAGATTCATAACTATTACAGTCCTTGTTTCTGTAACTGGTCACATGGATGAAGTTCAGATTTATCACTACCTTCTTCCACTACCCATTCCACATTCCCATTACCCTCAGCAAGCATTTCAGCTGGCCATGGTTCTTTGCCTGGTGGGGTGACCCAAACTTTCATTCCTGAAGATTCTGGGCCATTGTTAGTCCTGCTTGGATTGGGTTGTTGCAATTTTCCATTGACTTTAAGCATAGGGCATGGCAGTACTAGGAGATGCCCTAGAGGATATCCTGTATTCCAGGCAAACTCTTCTTTACCCTCATTATGTAGATGCAGTCCTATTTCACCCTGATAGTCAGTATCAAGTACCACAGCCAGTACAGTATTTCCCTTCATTGCCTGTAGATTCAGAGGTAAGAGGAGCCCAAAGTGTCCAGGTGGCAGTCCTAACTTCAAGTTCAGTGGAATCATTGTTGTGTTTCCTGATGGCAACACTCCTCCTTTTGGGACTAAAACCTGTAAACCAGCAGAGTTTAGGGTTGCAGGGACAGGAAGCAAACATTTTTCTAGTGACATGGGTAACTAGGGGTAATAGTGAGTGATGCCACACCCATTTTCACCCCTTGATTCCTGGACCCGTGAATCCCGGCTATGGGAGAAAGAGCACCATAGATTGGATGCAGATTTAGAGCATACACCACCTCCTGGAGAACTTTGCCCCAGCCCTGTAAGGTATTGCCACCTAGTTGGTGCCATAATGGGCAGGCCTCTATGGAATATAAATGTGTTCATGTGGTCCTGGGGTGTTTTCTCAGTGAGTGGAGACCCACACAATAACAAACAAAATATTAAATTCCCATCATGGGGTGTTCTGTTACATTCTCTGAGTGGCAAGAATCTCTAGAGTACATAGGCAATGCCTAGTGAAAGAGGACAGACCAATATTCCAGGCCCTTGATATTAATGCAAGTACTCAAGAACCTTATTCTTGTAAAATTGAAATTTAGCCTACTAATATATGGTGTAAAAGTTACCTCTTCAACACTTCCTTGTTTCTCAAATGTGGCCTGTCTCTAAGCCAACTCAGTATATAAGCTTAATGGCTTCCCCCTGGCATGGGACATGACTCCCTGGAATGGGCTTCCCTGGTATTGAGGGGTTATAACCAAGCACCAACTAGCAATGCATTTGGAAAAAGAACTTGGCAAAAAGGGGGGAAATATTAAATACAAATGAGTTTTCATGTTTAAGAGATTTCAAAGTGAGTTAGGAGGTCATTCCAGAGGTTAAACTTCTGCATGTCTCAGAATGATCTCACTCACTGCCACAATGACCAATACCTCATACAGTGGTGCTCCTGAGGATTCTAGAGACATCTAGACAATATAGGCAGGGCAGTTACCCCAGGAAGTTGGTACCCCCTTGGTGGGCCTTACCTTGAAATATATGATAACTGATCTCCCCAATGTAACAGAATTATACTCATTTATAATTTTCCTACACATGGCTCTTCTGCTCCTTTTATTTGAACCTATAATTAGCACTATATTCATTAAATATATGTTCCAGAGTCTTAAATTTTCCAGCTCTACTTTGCCAGGTGAGCCCTGAATCTCAGCAGAGTTGTAGCCAACACCTACCCTTCAGTTCATCGGACTTGCCCAGGACAACTAACAAAAGGATAAATCATGGTCAATGCCTATCTCAAGAAACAGAGAGTATCCACAAATGCAAGCAAGACCATTCCATCCATTTGTCCGATGGGATCTAAGCACCCTCTAAATCAGAAGCAGAGTAAGCACCCTCTAAATCAGAAGCAGAGTGGGCATCACCATACCAAAATCTTCAAGATAGAGGAACGAACAAACATAAGGAGGGAATGCAACTATGGACTAAAGTACACTTATTATTATTCTAGTAATAAAAGAAATTGTAACAATGATATAAAGACAGTGGTCACCAGAATTTCTGAGGAGAGGGAGTGTGAAGAATAGTTGTAACATGGGGCATTTTGGGGACATTAGAATTGTTCTGCATTATATTGCAATGATAAATAACAGGCCAATATACATTTTGTCAAAACCTAGAAAATTGTGTGGTGCAAAGTGTAAACCATAAAGTAAACCATTGACCATAGTTAGTAGCAATGCTTCAATATATTCATAAATTGTAGCAGATGTAACACACTAATGAAAGATGTTGTTAATGGGGGAAGTGAGAGAGGGGGAGGGTGGGGTATATGGGAATCCCCTATTTTGTCAATGTAACTTTTAGGTAAACTAAATCTTCTTTTAACATTGAGAAAAAAGGAAAAGAAGTATACTAAACATAAAAATATATATATATACATATATGGAAAAAGGAAAAAAAAATCACTTGACCATAGATGTGATAGTTCTGAGTTCTTAATTCGGTTCCATTGGTCAGTCTATCTATATGCCAGTATCATTCTGTTTTTACCACTGTAGATAATTAATCTGCTTTAAAGTCAGGAATAAGAGTCCTCCAACTTCATTTTTCTTATTTTTTAAAAGATGTCTTTGGATATTCGGGCCTCTTACACTTCCAAATAAATTTGATAATTGACTTTTTTATTTCTGCAAAAAAAGCCTCTTAAGATTTTTATTGAGATTGCATTGAATCTATAAGTCAGTTTGGGTAAAATTGACAACTTAATGTTATCTAGTCTACCAGTCCATGAAGATGAAATGCCCTTCCATTTATTTAAGTCTTCTTGGGTTTCTTTTAGCAATATTTTGTAGTTTTCTGAATACATATCCTTTATGCCCTTGATTAAGTTTATTCCTAAATATTTGATTCTTTTAGTCCCTATTTTAATGGAATATTAAATAATTTCCTCCTCAGGTTGCTCATCAGTGGTGTATAGAAACACTATTGATTTTTGTGTATTAATCTTGTATCCTGCTACTTTGTAAACTCATTTATTAGGTCTAGTAATTTTGTTGTGGATTTTTCAGGATTTTCTAGATATAGGATCAAATAATCAGTGAATAGCCAAAGTTTTACTTCTTCTTTTCCTATTTTGTTCCTTTTACTTTTTATTTTTTATTTGTTTTTAATTTAAAATTGTTTTGAGCACCAGCTCTGTGCCTCAGGCTTCCCAAGTATGATCATAGAGTTTTGCTTTTCTGTTGTTGTTGTTTGTTTATTGTGGTAACCAGATTGTTACTCTTTTAGCTGTATGCAATGTAGAAAAGTGGTTTTTCAAAACTTTTTTTTTTGTTTGTTTCAGGAGCTACCAAGGAATGATCCCAGGACCTCCTACATGGGAAGCAGGTGCCCAACCACTAAGCTACACATCTGCTTCTCCTTTTAATTCTTTATCTAACCTAATTGTTTTAGGTAGAACTTGTATAGCAAAATATTGAATAACAGTGGGGACAGTGGGCATCTTTGTTTTTTTTCTGATCTTATCAAGAAAGCTTTCAGTCTTTCACCATTGAATAAAATGCTAGCTGTGGGCTTTTCTTATATGCACTTTTCCATGTTGAGAAAGCTTCCTTCTATTCCTATCTTTTGTTTATTTTTTTAAATAAAGAAAGGATGCTTTATTTTGTCAAATGCCTTTTCTGCATCAATCCAGGTCATCATGTGATTTTTATTCTTCAATTTATTAATGTGGTTTTTTATACTAATTGATTTTATGTGTTGAAAAAACCATGCATACCTGGGATAAAACCAACTTGATCATGGTGTATACTTCTTTTGATGTGCTTTTGGATTCTGTTTGCAGAATCATTAGAGATATTGGTCGTTAATTTTTTGTTTTCATAGTAACTTTATCTGGATTTGATATTGGGGTGAGGCCACCTACATAGAAAGAGTTTTATAGCATTTCTTCTTGTCATTTTTTGGAAGATACTGAGCAAGATTTGTATTAGATCATCTTTGAATTATTGGTAGAATCACCTGTGCAACCATATGGTCTTGGGTTTTTCATCTTTGGGAGGTTTTTGATGGCTGCTTCAATATCTTTACTTGTGATTGGTTTATTGTGGTCTTCTATTTCTTCTAGGGTCAGTGTAGTATGTTTGTGTGTTTCTAGTAATTTGTCCATTTCTTCTACGTTTTCTAGTTTTCTGGAGTGATACTGTTGTTCATAGTATATCTCTTATTTCTCTGGGGTCAGTGGTAATGCCCCCTCTCTCATTTCTGATTTTATTTATTTGTGTCTTCTTTCTTTTTTTTCTCTGCCAGTTTAGGTAAGGTTTGTCTATTTTCTTGATCTTGTCAAAGAGCCAACTTTTGGTTTTGTTGATTCTGTCTGTTGTTTTTTGCTGTTGTTGTTCACAAATTAACTTATTTCTGCTTTGATCTTTGAGACCTGTTGTGACCCAACATATGGTCTATCCTGGAGAAGGATCCATGGACTCTTGAAAACAGTGTATATCCTCCTCTTTTGTGTTGTTTTGCTGTATAAATATCTGTTTGGTCTAGTCCATTTTTTATATGGTTCAACCTCACTATTTCCTTATTTACCTTCTGTACAGATATTCCATCCAATGCTGAGTGTGGTATATTGAAGTCTCCAAATATTATGGTAGAGACATCAATTTCTCCCTTAAGATTTGCACGATTGTGCCTCATATATCTTGGGGCACTTAGGTTAGGTGCCTAAATATTTATTATAGTATTTCTTCTTGGTGAATTTCCCCTTTTATTATTATATAGTGAACTTCTTCAACTCTTATGCTGGTTTTGCACTTAAAGTTTATTTTGTCCGCTATTAGGATCACTACTGTACATCTTTTTGGTTACTATTTGCATGGAATATCTTTTTCCATGCTTTCACTTTCAATCTGATTGTGTTCTTATGTCTGAGGTAAGTCTCTTGTATATGGCTCATTTTAAAAAATCCATTCTATCAGTGTATGTCTTTTGTTGAGGGAGTTGAATCCATTAAAGTTCAATGTCATTACTGTAAAGGCATTACTTACTTCATCCATTTTATCCTTTTGCTTTCCATTGTCATATCTTACCATTGTCCATCTTTTTGCTCTTTTACTCTTCCTAATAACCTTCATTTCTACACTCTTCTGCAAGTCTCTTGCCCTTGTCTTTTCCTTTCAGGCTGCAGCACTTTCTTTAGTATGTCCTGTAAATCCTGTATTTTGGTAACACATTCTTTCAGTTTTTGTTCATCTGTGAAGATGATAAATTCACCCTCAGTTTTGAAGGACAGTTTTCACTTCCTTCTTATTTGCAGAAAGAATTATTGGCTGGCAGTTTTTCTGTTTCAGCACCTTAAATGCATCATACCCCTTTCTTCTTGCCTCCATGGTTTCTGATGAAAGATCGGCACTTAGTTCTATTGAACTTCCCTAGTTTGTGATGCATTGCTTTTCTCTTGCTGCTTTTAGAATCTTCTCTTTATCTCTGGCATTTTTCATTCTGAAAAGTAAGTGTTTTAGAGTAGGTCTATTTAGATTTATTCTGTTTGGGGTGCATTGTCCTTCTTGGATATTGATATTTATGACTTTAATAAGGGTTGGGAAGTTTTTGGTCATTATTTCCTCAAATATTCTTTCGGCCCCTTTTCCATTATCTTCTCCTTTTGTGATGCTGATAATGTGTATGTTTGTGTTCATTTTTCTGTTATTCAATTCCTTTAGAGATTGTTCCATTTTTTGCATTATTTTCTCTTTCTGTTGCTCTCTCTTTTCAAATTCATATGGTCAATCCTCCAATTCACTAATTCTACCCTCCACCAATTCAAATCTGCTGCTATATGCCTCTAATATATTTTGTTTTATTTTTTCTTTATTTTAAAAGATGCTTTAGATTACATAAATTTTACATAGAAAATATAGGGGATTCCCATATACTCCAGCCCCCTTCCCACACTTTCCCCCATTACAGGATCTTTCATTAGTGTGGTACCTTTGTTACAATTAATGAACACATACTGAAGCATTACTACTAACCATGGGATATACTTTACATTATGGTTTACACTTTGTACTGCACAATTTTATAGGTTTTGATAAAATCTATAACAACTTGTATCCAACATTGCAATACTATGCACAAGAATTCAAATGCCCCATTTTATACCTATTCTTCCCTCTCCTTCCCCTCAGAACATCTGGTGACCACTGTCTTTATATCAGTGTTACAAGTTCTTCTATTACTAGAATAATAATCAGCCTACTTTAGTCCATATTTGCATTCTTCCATTATGTTTGTTTATTCCTCTAACTTGAGGCTTTTGGTATGGTGATGCCCACTCTGCTTCCAGTTGAGAGGGCTTTAAATCCCATGGGACATATGGATAGAACTGTTTTGTTTGCAGGTGTAGATATGCTCTGTGTTTTTTGTATTGGCATTGTCCATCATCATCCTTTTGTTAGTTGTCCTAGGTGAGTCCAATGAAATGGAGAGTAGGTGTTGGCTGCAACTCTGCTGAGATTCAGAGCTCATCTGGCATATGAACACCTGGAAAATTTAAAATTTTGGGACGTATGTTTAATGAGTATAGTGCCAATTATAGGTTCAAATAAAAGGAGCAGATAAACCATGTGTAGGAAATCTATAAATGTGTCTAACTTATTCCTTGGGCTGATAGGCTATCATAATATTCCAAGGTAAGGCCCAGCTGCTGATTTCCTGGGGATGTATGCTCTACCTACAGTGGCTAGATGTCTCTAGGAGCCTCAAGAGTATCCCTCCTTGAGGCACTGTTTACTCTGGCAGTTGGTAAGAATCCTCATGAGACATGCATAAGTGTTACCTCTGGAATGACCTCCTGACTCACTTTGAAATCTCTTAGCCATTAAAATTCATTTTCATTTAGTATTTACACTTTTGGTCTAGGCCTTTTTCCAAATGCATTGCTGTTTGGCACTTGGTAGTAATCTCTCGGTGCCAGGGAGGCTTATCCCCAGGAGTCATGATTTCATGCATTGTGTCCTTCATTCACATAAGCTCTGTTACTTTTCTTTGCAGGGTTCCAAATTGTTCTTTATGCTCATCCATTGTCTTTATCCTTTATTTCTTTAGTCATATTTTCCTTCAACTCCTTGAATTGATTTAGGAGATTTGTGTGATTATCATTGATTAGTTATCTTAAATCCCGTGTCTCATCAGGATTTTTGGTTTGTTCCTTTGGCTGGGCCATCTCTTCCTGTTTTTAGTATGGCTTTTAATTTTTTGCTGATGTCTAGGCCTCTGAATATGTTGGTGTATTTATTCTGATAGTCATTTTCTCTTTCTTGGCTAGTGGTTTTGTTTCATAGCTCTTCTCTTATTTTTGTTCAACTTATTCTAAGTATTTATAGTTTCCCAGGTTATCAAAATTGGATCAGGAACTCGTTAATTGGGTGCAGATCTTATTCAAGGGGACTCCAAAAAGCATTTTTTTCTACTTGTAGTTTTCTGGTCAGTTATCAGATGGTACTTTTTGGCAAATCATTCCACAAGATGTCTCAACCTCCACTTGCCCATGATTCTGGTCTGGCCAGAGCCAAAAATCAAAGTGGGCTCTGTCCAAACTCAGTGAAGAGAAACCACTCTCTTCCCTCTACCCCACACTCTCTCTTCCCAGGGAGGAAGGTGTGTGTTCTCCTCTCATTTGGTTGCAGTGAACCATTGGATTTATTCAGGCTGTTCTTCTTGAGGGTGATATGGGTGCTGTTCCTGGTCCCAGGGGCTAGTAACTCACAGTTTTTGTTTTGCCTTCATCCCTCTTTCCCTTGCCCTCCTGGAGGATTTGCAGCACTCTCCTGGTCTTCAGATACTCAAAGAAGCTCCCTCAGATTGCTTTTTGCTTTTCCTCCATTGTTTTTGTGAGAGAGTTGTGCCCTGCTAACTGACTCTGACAACATCTTCATGGAAGACCTCTAGCACTGAATTTTATTGAGACTATCTTATGTGTGACAAATTATTCTCTCTTATGGATCTCAGAATTCTTTCTGTCTTTGGCTTGTGGCAGTTTTGAGTATAATATGCTGTGGGGTGGTTTCATTTTGTTTTGTTTGTTTGGAATTTGTTAAGCATCTTGATATGTATGTTCATGTATTTCATTAAATTTGGGAAGATTTTAGCTATTATTTCTTTGAATATTCTCTCTGCACCCTTCTCTCTTTCTCCTCCTTCTAGGACTGCCACAACATATATAGCTTTATGGTGTACCACTTCCTTCTTGGGCTATGTTCACTTTTCTTCATCCTTTCTTCATTCTTATCCTCAGATTAAATGATTTCAATAGTCTTATTTAATTCTTTCTTCTCCCAACTCCAATCTACTGTTGAACCCTTTTAGATTTTTTAAAAGATCATTAGTCATCTACTATATTATTCTGAAAAAAAGGAATTTTAAAAAAGTTCCTGACATCTCTTCTGCCTTTCAAAAAATATTTTAAAATAAATACCCTCCCTGTTACCCCCACCAAATTTCCCTCCTTCCCCATCTTCTCTCTCATCCCTGGCAGTAGATCTCACCCAGAGCTAAAAAATAAGATGCCTGTTTCAGAGCAGCCCTGCTGACTACCAAATTCTGGCCACTTGTAATATGGCAAATGATTCTATTGCCTTGAGCTCACTCGAGCCCTTCCCTCTGCCCCCCTCCATGCTCCATGCCAGAACAATTCCTCGCTTTGGGGTGGACAATTATGGTGGCGTTTTTAGGCATTGGAGAGAGTGCAAACTTGGTGCCCTTTAATTTCCCTTGATTCCTCTGCTCTGGAATAGGTAAAAAGAACTCAGAATTGCCCTCCAGACTAAAATAAATAGCAAAATAAATACCCCTTCCCCATTTCCTATGCTCTCTCTCTAAGAGCTACCTCCCATTTCCTCTGACCCACTCCTTTTTCCTCCCTAAACTTCCTCCCCTTCCCCACGCTCTGACCTCTGGCTCAGCCTCTGGCATGACATCTGCTCTCTCAGGAGGAAGGCCCACCATGCTCAGTGGGGAGAGCCAAGGAAGGCTTCATTCCCACTCTCAAGCAAATCCTCCTCTTCCCCCAAATTCCTGGGGGTGCAGCTGGCATGTCAAGCCTGATAGGCCTTACAGACCCAGTGTCTAGGTGGCTCAGGGTGGAGGGCAGAGATTCTCCCTGGCTTTCTCTTTCCTGGTCCTTCAAGTGTCTCTCTCTCTCTCTCAGGTAAGTCAGGAGACAGAGCACTGCATACCCCAGTGCAGGTACCCTGGTCACCCATCCACCCAGATGGCAATGTCCCAGAGGACTTTGTCCTGCCAGCAGCAGGGAAAGGTGCCAGACTTGCTGGGTTCAGGTCCCCTGGTTGCCTGCTGAGGAGGATGGTCATGTTCTGCTTGCAGAGGCCTGGAGTCAGGCCAGTTCCTTGATCTCCTCTCTAACACCTCCAGCAGGCTGGGGTGGCAGGAGCAGCAGTGGCAGCAGCCCAGGGTGGGTCTGGCTTGGGGTGTCCTTGGGCTGGCTGCAGGGCTGGAATGTGTGGAGAGTGACCTTCTGGACTCCATAGATGGAGGTGGAGAACCCCAGGTGGTAGCCTCCCATGAAGTCTGGGGCCAGGGAATGATAAGTGAGGGAGGAAGGGGCCTCCAGGTACATTTTCCCCAGGTCTTAGAGGGGAGCCACTTCTACGCATCCCAGGAAAGGGGATGGAGATGTGGCATTAAGATTAAGGGTCTTGGGCATGGACTTGTGCAGGTGGAATGTGAGGGACTGGACTTGGGCCAATTCTCTGCAGCCAGTCCCAATTCAGTAGGATGTGCGTGGGTGGGCAGGGAGCACCTCCCTTGTGGTGGCAGGCCTGGTAGACTGGCAGGACACAGGCAGTGCTGTGCAGCTCTGCCCACGCTCCCCTCAGTGGTGGATACTGTCTAGCAGGCCCTCAGCCCCCTGGCTCCTCACTGGGATTCCTGAAGCCATGGGGCCTCTGTCCTCACTCTCCATCTTACCAGGACTGTGGGCCCTGCAGTGCCAGGCCCAGGCACCCTCATCAGCCTTGTCCAGCTCCTTTGCCTTGCTGTTTCCATACAGGACCTTCCTCTGCAGAGCCTAGCTTGCTCCAAACCTCATGGCACCCATCTCTTTGTCTTCCTCTGGTGTTTTCACATTTGTGATGACAGGGGCACAAGAGATGCTGGCCAAGGCACCCCCACTGGCCATTTCTTTTCTGTAGCTGGATCTTGACCATGGAGGAGGAGGCCCCCACTCCACAGCCCTTATTCAGCACACCCCCAGCCTTGAGTCTCTCATAGGCAGGGTGTTTCTTGAGCCCAGCTGCTGCAGCTGGGTAGGTCCAGAACAGGGCCAGGGAGCCTGCTGTAGGATGTGGAATGCTCTGGGAAATGGCCAAGCAGTTGCAGTGGTGGAGGATGCTAGTTGCAGCTCCCATGGCCACACCACCTAGACTGCACTTCCTTAGCATGGGGGTCCTTGAGCTGGTCCACAGCCACTCATTAAGGACAGAAATTTCCTTCTCCATCTTTGGTCCCCAGAACCAATGCATAGGCTCACCAGCAGGACATAGTGTGTGCTCAGCTTGACCGCTGAGTACACCATAGTGTAAGCCACAGCCTTGTTTTGGGGCCTGGGATGCAAGGTGACCATGCCAGGGGAGTCTTCTGCCACCTTCACCATCTGGGGGTGGACCATTCAGTGGGAGTTGGAAGCTGGCCAGAGCCCTGGGGTGGCAATGGTGTTGAGTGGCTCTGGGCCTGGACTGATGGTCCCAGCCACAGTAGGTTCACAGCAGAAGGCTAGGTGGTGGGGAAGGTGTCTCCTGCTCCAGTTCAGGCACATGTGGAGCTGGCTCCTTGGACTGCCAGAGGACTGGTAGGCTTGAGACCCCATTGCCAGGGGTTCAAGAAGCACACTTAAATTGGGGGAAGGCCAGGAGTGCAGGATGGTGCTAAAGAAAGCTGGGAAAAGGTGGGATGATTTCACAAGGAGTGGACTTGATGGGCATCATGTTCTTTTGGCTCACGAGGGCTGAAGCTGGGCAGTGGTGGGTGTGGGGCTGGAGGGCATGAGGCTTGTGTGGCAAGGAGGTCACCATCAGTGGGGGTCTCCACTGACCCAGCCTTCCCCAGCCTCCTTGGGCAGCAGGTATTTCATCTCCTCATAGATGACCTCACTCTCTTCAGAGTCTGAGTGCTGGGCAGCTGGAGACATTGGGCCCCTACTCCTAAAACAAGGCCCACTCAGGGCCCCTCTACTTCTTCCTTCTGCTCTGAAGGCATTCCTTACCATCTCGGTGTACACAGGCTCATCTTCCTGGGCATCCACATCAGGTTCCCCAAATAAATGGAGCCCCTGACCAAGGCACTGAAGGGGCAGGTTCCGCCGTGGAGGAGAGGGGCAAGGGGGCAGAAGAAGACAGAGAACTGGGTGTTGGGCTTCTCCTGGGCTTCTGCCAAGGGACCCTCTGGCTGGACTCCCAGCCCTTCGGGGTAGGTTTCTGAAAGCCTTCTTTCTTGCTGGGGGGCATCTTGGCTGTCAACCCTGCCATGCTGAGCTTGGTGCTGGGGTGTCTCTGGGACTTGACTGGGGTTCTCCTGGTGCCACTGTCCTCTGTGAGACCCCTGCCACTGCCCCTGGACCTGGATCCATCCTTCACACTATCTATGCTGCCCAGCAATTGGCAGGAGAAGGAAAGTGGAGCCATAGTGCTGTGGCAGGGGTGGGGGTTGTGCTCCTGGATAGCAGACATCATTGTGAAGCCCATTCTGATGGATCAGCATAGCCATGTCTAACACACAGACTCCTGGCCTGCAGGCCCCATCTCCTCCCTGGAGCTTCTCTTGGCCTCCTTCTTGTGCTGCCTCCACTCCAGCTTGGTCTTTTAGGAGAGGAGGTTCATGTTGTAGGATAGGAGGTGGGGGCTGGGAGGCCCTGCTCAGTGCCACCAGGCCCAGGTGGTGGCCCTCCCTGGGTCCTAGATCCTTTGGCCTGCCAGGTGCTACCCCACCCCTCACCCTCCCACTATGCCAGGCTCTGCCCCAAGCAGGAGAAGGGAGGACAGATAGAGAGTGCAGGGTGATTTTAATTTCTCTTATTGTGGTCTTAAGCTCTGTTTGATTACTTTTCATTATTTCCATCTTTCTATTGTTATTCTATTTGTGTCTATTATTTTGCTGATTTCCTTTAGTTCTTTGTCCCATGCAGGAACCCATCCTGTAAATTCTTGCAGGGATCTTTCCAGCAGAGCGAGTGTTTGGGTCAAAATCTCCCCCTTTTTTGTTTCTTTGTTTTAGATGATATGACATATCTTAAATATTTTTAAGGCTGAGTTAATTGGATTTTATTAGGAGTTATTTGGAGACCAGCTTGGATAAGAAAATTTTGGAGATGTTTATAGAGTTCTGTTAAAAGTGTTTTTGAGGGGGCTGCAATGAGGATATTATTTAAGTAATGATAAATATATGCTTGTGGCAGAGCAAGTAGGGCATAAAGCCTGAAACACACAATACTGACACATGGTGGGGCTATTGAGCATTTTTTGTCACAGGACTTTTTACTGCTATAGATCAGTAGCATGATCAAAATGACTTCATTTTCTCCATTTTGTATAATTTGAGGCATAGGCAACAACAAATTATTATTTCTTATTTGGGCTTTGGGGTAGCATATTAACTTGTAATCTTAATACTTGCATTGGTCCTGCTGTTAGCATTTAAATTGGAACTGGGGCTGTGACTCACTGTGTTGAGTTTAAATTTAGTTTATTGTTGGCTTTCTTATAGGAAGGGGAATGTGGGCTGGCTTGATTTGTTTAAGGAGATATTAAGGAAAGCTTTAGCAAGTTTCAAAATAAAGTGATAGTGACATAACTGGATATTTTTGCAACAAACTAGCAATATTTGGGACTGCTGTATACTGCAGTGGTGTTATTTTAATTTTACCAGAATTTACTGTAATGCACTACCCCTGGCAGCCCTTAATGGCTGCTCTCTTTTTGCAGCTATAAAGCTGTTCTTTTAGTAGAGGTGGGGTAATTTAGATGAACATGAGTTAAAACATCTGCCTCTTGATTTTTAGGAGGAGAGGTTGTTTCTGTGACACAAACAATGTTAAATTTTTAGTAATTTTATACATTTTCAAAGTATTTATATGAACCTTTTATTCATATAACTTTAACTGAGGGTTAAAGAATACTCTTTAATTTTATAATAATTTTAAATACTTTCTATTTAGATTATAACATTAAATATGTTATAAACTTAACTATTTTATTACTTTATTTTTTTCAAGGTGAAAGAACAAATCTTTTGCAATAATTTGAAATAAAAAGATATTTTTCAGGATTTGAGTTTGAGAAAGCAGGTTTGAACATTAGGTTCCTTTAAAAGTGATAAGACTTGTTTCTCCAAGGAAAAGATAAGGTTAAAGTACAAGAAGCTATTTTGATAAAACAGACTTTCTTTTTTGTATACTGATTATTCAGGAGAAAAACTCTTTGTAAACTTTTACTAAAATAGGCTAATGACTTGAGAAACTTTGAGAAAGAACAAAATTTTAACTTTGTGTTATTATACTATTTGATACGAAAGCTTTTAAAACTTTATAGATAGACCCATTAAATTTTACTTAAATTTAACCACAAAATTTTTTTTCCCATAAACCTTTTGTATTTTCTGTATTCATTTAGCTTTTGTTACACATTTTACTTTTATTTAATAAGTAGTTATTTTATCTTAGGACAAAATTATTATTTTTTTCTTTCTTAATAATAGAAACAAATTCTACATATCGTACATACATAAATTACTAAAATCATTTTGGAAACAGTTTCCAAGCAAACCTCATACAATTGCCATTAACACTAAACAAACATGTCAGAATAATTTGGTTACAATTATTTTTATTATTTCAAATTTGTATTAATATTTATTTATTAATACAAGTGCTTATTTAATTTTTGGCCATTTTAATAGAGCTCTTTTAATAATTTTCCTTTATCAATTTAATATTACCATGCAGAGGTATCAAAATATACACTGACACTGAACAAACAGGCAAACACAAAATGAGTTATAACACATCAGTAGAAACATAAAGCTTACTAATTTGACCCATAAATCTTACTTTTTTGGTATGGCTGTTTTCAAGCCCTCCATCATTTTACATCTTTGATTTTACTGCTTTTGAGAATTTTTCTGGAAACTCCATTGCCAAGTTTTCCTACTCTCCCAGTGGTTTAATTTTATCAGTCCCCGCCAACCTATGGCCACATTATCATATAGGCACTAGGGGATTTGGAGAGTTGCTGCTGGAATGTTTTCTTTATTTTAGTTAATTATTTGGCAGAATGTTGTCTTACAAGCATGATTTCATTGATAAGGGCTTTATTCAGCACTTCTGCCTGATGAGTGCAACTTTCTTGATATTCTAGTTGCCAAACACTGAATTGAGCTGAGGTAACAATAGTTTTTACAAGAACTTTCCAATCCCAGGAGTACATTTGATAGCTTTTCGCAATGGATTTCAAAATTCCCTTTGTGAAGGAATTTTGGAGCCTATTTTTAAGAACACTTTTATGTAGCTCTTTAAACACTGCATAGGGAAGTGAGTCATGCTGTGGCTACCCATTTTGGAAAATTATAGGAAAAGTATGACTTTCTCTTAACTCTATGGCTTCTTTTAAGCACTTTTCCGTAGCTGGTCAAGGTTTTTGATTTTCAAAAAAGATTGGGGGAGGTGGAGGAGATAAAGGTATTTCTTCCTTTTAAGGGAATGCAGAGTTTTTAACTGGGAGCTCCTCTGAGGGAACCGTGGGATGAGACGTATACAGTGAACACAAAGCTGCTTTCACTATGCTCCAAGTTATTAGGATAGAAATGGGAATTTTTTCTCCTTGGTCATATTTTTTTTTGAAAATTTTTCTTACTTGTTCCCATAATTCCAAATCTAAAGTTCCTCTTCTAGGAAACTAAGGAAAGTACTTTTGACTTCTTTGTAATAGGGAGTGCAATTGACTTTTTTGGACTGTGCAATCAACTGCTTTTAAGAGTTGTATTGTTTTTACAAAATAACCTGTTCTTTAGAAATTCTTGGTCCCATGAAAATTTAGAAAATTCCCCTTACTGAATTCAGACATGTAGGCAACTCTCCCCAGCAGGCATTGCTTTCCCTTACCTTGGGATGATGAGGTAGCTGGATGAAATGCATCCTATTGATGTGCCAATTAAGCTGCCTGTTCATCTGATAACATTGGGGTCACCACTTGCAGGACTCCATCCTGCAAAATCTTGTGGGGATCTGTCCAGCAGAGCCTTCAACGGTGCTAAGAATTACTCTGAACACTGAGGTTGAGAGACATGAGGGGTAGAAAAGCTAAAGAAGCTATCCTCTCAAGCTGATCCCCAGCATGATTTTTAATTAGAAATTTTTCACAGTAAAGTTCAGGGTGTCCATGAGAAGGGGCAGGTAGGCAGTATGTATGTGAGGGGTCATTAAACATTCCAAGCATTCCAAGCAGAAAGATAATGAAAACAAATAGTGGCTTACATCAAAGATAAGGTGGAGGCGAAGGTTCTGGTTAACTTAATTAACTGAACCTACCAAGAATGTTCTTGTTTAAGGTAGAAACTGATAGTGCTCTAAACTATTTCTTAGAAGTAAAGATCAGAAGAATTCCACAGTCCCATGTTTTCCTTTAGCTCCTTGAGCATATTTAAGGACAATTTTTAAAAAGTCTTTGTTTGGACCGTGACACCTTCCCCCTCTCATTCCCCAGTGTCTCCCAAATTTTCATTTAATTTTCAAAGAAGTTTTAGGTCACAGCAAAGTCGCACACAGAATACTAGAGATTCCCATATACCCAACCTCCCTCCCCCTTCCCCACCCCATATTAAAACCTTTTTTTTTTTTTTTTT
>JAQZBX010056509.1:0-18175 GCA_029593785.1 Cabassous unicinctus
AAGGATTATGTTTTTGGTGCCATATTAAAGAACTCTTTGCTTAACCTAAGCCTGTGAAGATTTTCTCCTTTTATTTTTTTCTACAAGCTTTATAGTTATAGCTCTTACAATTAGGTCTGTAGTCCATCTGGAGTTCATTATGGGGTATTTTGAGAATAGTGCATAGTAAGGGTCTAAATTCATCTTTTTGCATGGCATATTCTATTTTCCCAGCATTGTTTGTTGAGAAGACTATCTTTTCCCCATTGAATTGTACTGAACCAAAATCAGTTGACAAATAATAATAATAATTAATTGACCATAAATGTTTAAGGGTTTATTTATGGAATCTCAATTGTTCCATTGATCTTTGTGTCTATACTTAAGCCAGTACTATAGTATCTTGATTATTGTAGGTTTATAGCAAATTGGGAAGTGAAATTCTTCCAATTTTGTTCCTCTTTTTCATGACTGTTTAGGCTATTTGGGGAGAATTGTCATCTTAACAATACTGAATCTCCTGATCCATGAATATGGAATATCTATCTGTTTGTTTTCTCTTGGCAATATTTTGTAGTTTTCAATATAAAAGTCTTGTGCTTCTTCTGCTAAAATTAATTCTAAGTATTTTATTCTTTTTGATGCCATTGTGAATGGAACACTCAATTTCAGTTTTGGATTGCTATCTCATAGAAATATAATTTATTTTTTGTATATTGCTCTTGTATACTGAGATCTTCATAAATTCATTTTTAGTATAGTAGTAGTTATTTTGAGTGGATTCCTTAGGATTTTGTACATAAAGGATCATGCTTTCTGCAAATACAGTTTTATTCCTTCCAGTGTAATATTGAATAAAATGACAAGAGTAGAAAACTTTGCCTTGTTTTTGAACTCAGGGGGAAATCATTCAGTCTTTCAACATTAAGTATGATGTTACCTGTAATTCTAATTGATCTATATCAGGTTGAGGAAGATCCCTTCTATTCTAAGTTTAAATTTTTCTTAAAATGATGAATGGGTGTTGGATTTTGTCTAATGCTTTATATGTATCTGTAGCAATTTTGTTTTTATTATTTACTTTATTAAATGATTCATTACATTAATTGATTATCAGATATTAACCCAACCTTGCCTTTTTGGGAAAAGTCTCACTTGGCCCTAGTGTATACTCTTTTCTGTATCTTGCTTAGGCTTGGAGGTTTTTTTTTTTTGAAGATGTTGTGTCCATATTCATGAAGGACATAATTAACCTATAGTTTTCTTTTCTTGTGATGTCTGGTCTAGCTTTGGTATCATATAATGAATTAGAAAGAGTACCCTCCTTCTCTATTTACTGGAAAAGCTTGTGAAAAATTGATGTTATTTCCTTTTAAAATATTTGATAGAATTCACCAGTGAAGCCACCTGGGCTTTGTTTTGTGGGAAGTTTTTCAATTAGTAATTCAATCTCTTTTCTTATTGTATGTCTATTCAGATTTTCTATTTCATCCTGAGTCAGCTTTGGTTATTTTTTTACTTCTAGTAATTTATCTATTTTATCCAAGTTGTCTAATTTGTTGGTGTACAGTTGTGTATACTGTTCCCTCAGGCCTTTTAAGTCCTATAGAATTCATAGCAATACGCCTTTTTTCATTTCTGATTTTGAAAATTTGAGTCTTTCTTTTTTTCTTACTCAATCTAGCTAAAGGTTTGTTGATCTTTTCAAAGAAACAACTTTTGGCTTCACTTATTTTCTGCACTGTTTTTGTGTTTTCTATTTCAGTGATTTCTTCTCAAATCTTTATTATATCCTTCCTTCTGCTCTCTTTGGGTTTAGTTTGCTCTTTTTTTTTTTTTTCTGATTTCTTAAGGTGGAAGCCTAGATTATTAACTTGAAATTTTTCTTCTTATCTAATAAAGGTCTTTAAACCTATAAGATTTCCCTAAGCACTACTTTAGCTTCATCCCATAAATTTTGATATGTTGTATTTTTATAATTCGGTTTAAATATATATTTTTAAACAATTTATTGAAGTATATCATTCATACATGAACATACATAAACTATAAGTGTTCAGTTAACATTGTGAACTTACAAAACAAACATGCACATCATACAGGGCTCCCACACATCACCCCACCACAAATACTTTGCATTGTTGTGAAACATTTGTTAACAAATCATGAAAGAGCATCGTCAAAGTATTACTACTAACTATAGTCCAAATCTTCCTCCCCTATACATTTTTTAAAGATTTATTTATTTACTTACTTTTATCCACTACCCCTCCCCCGGTTTTTGCTGTTTTTGTGTCCATTCGCTGGGCAACTCTCTTTGCCCGTTTCCTGCCCTCTCCTCTCATTCTTCTCCTCCTGTCTTCACTGGGATTCAATCCTCGGAATCTCCGATGTGGGAGAGAGGCATCCTACTGGCTGCGCCACCTTAGTTCCTGTTTTTTCGGTGTGTTTCGTCTTGGCTCTCCCTTGTGTCACTCTCCTGTTACATCATCTTGCTGCATGGCTCTCAGGGCCTGACGGCGCACCCACGCATGGGGCCCGGGGGGCTCACCTGCTTGCGGGGTCTGGCAGCGCACCCGTGAGTGGGGCTTGGGGGGCTCACCCGCACATGGGGCCTGGTAGTCCATGCTCCTTCTATATTTTTCTTTTTTTAATTTTCACCAAAAGGTCCCAGGGATTGAACCCAGGTCCCTCCATATGGGAGATGGACACCCAACCATTTGAGCCACATCTGTCCCCTTGCTGTATCTCTTAAGGTTGACCAAAGACACCCAGAATTATAGTCATTTCCCATACAGGATGGTCATATAATACATCAGGCTTAGTTTATCACCAGCATTCTAAAAACCAGACCTAGGGAGAAAAACTAGGTCTGGGGACACATGCATGATTTCTAATATAGCGAATGTTAAAATATTTTTTAATGTCCTTTGTATTTTCTTCTTTGACTCATGGGTTATTCAGAAATATGTTGTTTAATTTCCAAACATTTGTGGACGCCCCCCCATTTTTTTCTATTGTTGTTTGCTAATTTAATTCTGTTATAATAAATACTTTTAAATGTATTGATGCTTGTTTAATGGCTTATCATATTGTCTATCATGAAGAATGTTCCATGTGCACTTGAATGTGTATCCTGCAGTTGTTGGGTTAGGTCAAGTTGGTTGATAGTTTTGTTCAAATCTTCTACATCCTTATTGATCTTCAGTCTAGTTAGTCTATCAGTCTGGTATATCTTTACCTATATTTAATTTTTGGAATATAGTTTTTCTGGATATAGAATTCTTGGTTCAGAATGAGTATGGTTGAGTATGAATATGGCTCACTTTGTTTCTTTGCTTATCTTGTGCTTTTTCACTGAAAACTGGACATTTTAGAAAATATAATGTAGCAACTCTGGACTTTGATTTTCTTCCTTGAGGGTATTTCTGTTTTGTTATAATTTATTTTAGCAGCTTGTCTTGACTTAACCCGTGGAATTTGTGTACTCCATGGTTTGAAGCTGTTGATGTCCCTGACTGGGTTTTTAAAATTATTTTAATTTGTTTATTCTGGCTTCCTAGGAGTCACTCCTGTTTGCGTAGCTTAGTGGTCAGACAATGGTTTTTTTTTTTTTGTTTTTTTTTTTTAAAGATTTATTTTATTTATTCATTTATCCCCCCTTGATGCTTGTGCTCACTGTGTGTGTGTTTTTCTGTGTCTGCTTGTCTCCCTTTGTTGCATCATCTTGCTGTGCCAGCTTACTGTGCCGCGTGGGCTGTTAGCTCACCATGCCATGCGGGCCGGCTGGCCTTCATCAGGAGGCGCCGGGCATCGAACCCAGGGCCTCCCATATGGTAAATGGGAACCCAACCACTTGAGCCACATCCGCTTCCCCAGACAATGGTTTTGGTAGAGGATATGCTCAAACATCTTGAGCCAATAAGGCTCCCAATCTATGCCAATGGATACATGTGGGATAGAGAACAGTTTCAAAATGCAGGGATCCTAAATCTGCCTCACATATTTCTTCACAAATGAGCACTGTTTCCTAGTCAACAAGGGCTATGTGGAGAGCTTGTCTAGGTTTTCTTTGGCTCAATTGTTTCCAGGGTCTCTCTGTTAAATTTCTGGCTGATGTGCCATTTGTTGCAATTGAGATTTCAACCTAATCCTAGCACTGCTGCAAAATTTCCCAACCTAGTTCATTTCCTACCCTGTCTGGTGCTTTCAATGACAGAGTCACTAGGCACTTTGAATGCACCAAATGAATTTGTTCTTTGCTTTGATCTCCAGAGCACTGAACTGGTTTATTTATTTATTAAAAACAATTTGTCCCATTTTTTACTTGTTTTTGTGGGGAGAGAATTCAATGACCTCTTCATTCAGCCATAGCTGGAACTCCCACAACAACTGAACTTTCTATTTGTCTTATAATTTTTTTCTTCTTTGCTTTCTTTTGGATTAGCATTCCTCCACTCACACACATTAGATGGGAAGTTACATACTCTCTTTCCATTTTTTAAGTAGTGACCTTAGATATTTTAACATGCACACTCATCAAAGCCTAAATTAATCTTTCCTAATCTTCCTCTTGAACACAGAACTTTAGAACATTTTAATTTCAGTCACTCTGTATTGTGTATTTTAAAATTCTACTTTTTTAAAAAACCTCATATGATGCTATGATTATATTATACAGTCACTAGATTTTAAATATATTTACATATTTACCATTTTATTTCCTCTTCACTCCTTCTTGCATCTCAAACCTTCCATTTGGGATCATTTTCCTTCTGTCTGAAAAATATTCTTTCATTCTAAAATGAGTGTCTACTGGAGGTAAACACTCTCAATTTCTATTTACCTCGGGAAGCGGGAGTGGCTCAGTCGATAGAGCCCCCGTTTACCATGTGTGAGGCCCCGGGTTCGCTTCCCGGGGCCTCCTTGTGAGGGCGGGCCGGCCCGCGCAGCGTGGTGGGCTGGTGCAGTGGGACCTCACAGCAAGGGGAAGATAAGCAGACACGGAGAAGATACACAGCGAATGGACACAGCAAGCACAAGCAGCAAGGGGGGGATAAATAAATAAATAAATAAATCTTAAAAAAAAAAAAATTCTATTTACCTCATATTGTCTTTATTTCACTTTCATTCTTGAAAGAGATATTTTCACTGGATATAGTAGATTTGATAGTATTTTCTTTCAGCATATTGAAGCTATCACTCTATTGCTTTCTAGTTTCCACTCTTGCTGTTGTTGTGAAGTCAGATTTTGCTACTTTAAAAGATCCAATTGATCTTTCCCTCTGGCTGCTTTAATAATTTTCTTGTCTTTGGTATCTGTAGTTTCAATATAATGAATTCAGGTGTGAATTTACAATTTTTCTGCTTGGATTTTATCGGGTTTCCTTTAAAAATGCATAAAATGTAGTCTAAGTCTTAAATAATGCATGAGAATGCATAAAATATAATATATAGCTTAACAGAATCTTGCCAGCACCCCAGAAGCCCTCTGGTATTCCTCTTCCCAATCAAGCACTCCTCACTTTCCTCTTAAAGTAATGGCTATCTTAATTTTTATGGTAATAACTTCCTTGTTTTATTTTTTAAAAAAATTCTACCACTTAAGTGTGTGCATCCATAAACATTATAGTTTAGTTCTGGCTGATTTCAACTTTATGTATATAGAATCATAAGATTTAATTATTTTTTTTGTCTGGGTTCTTTTGGTCAGTATTTTGTCACATTCATGCATGCTGTTCTGTGTAGCTCTATGTCATTTGTTCAACTTCAATTCTAAATGGTATTTCATGATATGAATATATCACAATTATTTTTCCACAAGGTTGGGCTCTTATAAATAATGCTGCTGTGATATTCTTGTGCATGTTTCTTTGATATATATGTACACACACTTCTTTTGGACATATACCTAGGGGTATGTGTATCTTCAACTTTTATTATAGGTAATATCAAAGTGTTTGTATCAATTTATAATTCCACTAGCAGTGTATGAGAATTCCTATTATCCCATCCTTACTAATAATTGGTATTGCCAGTCTTTTTAAAATTAGCCATTCTGATAGGTATGTAGTGGTATCTACTGGAGTTGAACTTACATGTGTCTGTTGGCCATCTGAATTTTGTCTTCTGTGAATTGCTTGTCCATTTTTCTCCTGGGTTGCCTGTCTTTTTCATATTGATTTTTTACAAAATATATACTGTCTGGGATATTCCAAATGCTCAATAAGACCTATCTGTCATATACGCTACTTACAATTGCTTTTGCCATTTAATGTATCTAAGACAAATCCATAGCAATAAATAAAAATCTACTTTGTTAGTTTTAAGGCAATAAGGTAAGCCATTGTACAATATATTATAATTTAACCAATTCTCCATTGACTATCATTTGGGTTATTTGGAATTTTTCACTATTTTATAAAATATGAATAACTTTGTAAGAAATTTTGTACAAATTTTTTTGTAGAATAGATTCCTAGAAGCAGAATGGCTTCAAGGGAATTAACATTTAGTAAAGGTTGATAAAATAATTAATATTAAAGAATCTATAAATTTACCTTTCTACCAACAATGTATGGTGTTCATATGGTTTTTGAAAATGCTCAAAGTGCTCATTTCAGAGAGAGTTTAAAAATTCTCTTACTATATTTCCTATAATTCTTGAAAACGTTTCCTAATGGCCTGGTTATATAGCATGATCTATCCACATACTGAGAGATCTTAAATACCCAACCCAGGTTCTCTTTTGATCTGCAGAACTGATTATATTATCTTTCTCCATAAACCTGTGTTCATCTCAAGAAATGGCTCTCTCTCCTCTGCAGTTGCTCAGGTCAGAAATTTGGGCTTCATATATTTGATTCCTCTTTCTTCCTTTTCCCTACACTCAACCAAATATTAAGTCCTGTTGATTTTACCTCTGAATTATCTCTTGAACTCTCCCCAAACCTTGTAAAGAAATTGTCTCCCTCTCTTGAATTACTGCAATAGCTTCTCGAATGGTACCCTACCTCCAGACTTGATCTCTCCATTCACTTTATAAGCCACACTACAATCAGAATGATCTTTCTAAAAGGAAGACCTGATTATATTCGTCAACTGTAGCTTTTGTGTAAAGCCTAAAAATTCCACATCATTTTCAAAGCTGTCATGATCTGGCCATTTCCATCTTGCACTTGACCCTCCAGACCTGATGAGTTATTTTCACTTTCTTCAAGGTGCCAATTTCATCTCAGATCTTTCTGCACACTATTCTCTCTGCCTAGAACATTCTCCTTCTCCTTTTCCACCTGTATCCAAACTTTTATTTAACCTTCAAGTATCAGTTTAAATATGACTTCATTCATTCATTCAATAGATACTTGGATCTGTTAGTTTTAAGATCTACTAGACATTCAAACAAACAGGTCAAGAAAGCATGTGGAAAATATCAGCATATAGGTGGAATACAGATCATCAGCATATAGAGGATATTTAAACACTGATATTAGATACATTTACCTAGGGAGAAATTAGAGATAGAGAAGAGGTTCTAGGCCTGAGTTCTAACATATAGAGACCAGGCTAAGGAGGAGGAGGATCCAGGCAAAAGAGACTGGAGGAGGAGAGCATGGTGCCATAAAAACCAAGAGAATTGAGTGTTTGAAGGAGGAGGAGAATCATTTGTGCTGAATGCTGCTGAAACCTTGTCTTACTCTCCAGATAAGTACCCTCCTGTGTTTCAATAAAACCCTGCATCCCCCCAATTATAAATGATTATACTGTTTGATATAGTTTGTACCCCTTAGTAGAGAGTGCTGACTATAATCGACTATGTTGACCTTCTTTATTATTACAGATTTCAGCTCAAGAGACACACAATAAAAAATTATTGAATCCTTAAGTACTAACATATGTATGCATATGTACGAATTTACCTACTATTTGGGGGAACAGATTAAAACCACCATCTATGATATAATATAAAGCAAGGTGAAATCAGTGCTGGCAAAGCAGTGTAATTGGTGTCCTGTGGGAGTATTGTGGAATTGGAGAAAGCTTCTTGGAAAAAATGATAGTCAAGTTAGGGATTGAAAAAGAATAGACTGCCAGAAAGTGGAAGTTTGAGATTTTGAAAAAATAATACTTATTTGCTTTTAATGTAGTTAATTTTTCCCTGTCATGGCAAGATAACTGTGATAAACATTTGTGTCTAAAAGTGGCAACAAACTCTTCATTCTGGCAGAGAAATGCAGGGTAAAGATGAGCATTGCATTTTAAAATACTATTATTTATTTATATATTACTTTTCTCAACACTGGATGGTTTTAATTTTTGTCTTTATATTTTTTAAAAATTTTCAAATTTTCTATTCTGCCATAGTTTTGGGGGTAAAAGTTTTAGTTTTTTTCTTTTTTAAGATCAGTGTTTCATTTGGGGAAAATGAAAAAAGAAGTTAATTCAGAAACAATATCCCTGCACAAATATAATAAAAAAGGGAGTAATTTCCAGAAAACTATTCTTATAAAAATTCCATATATCCTTGGGAAGAATTTGAAATGCTATTCACATATCTGGCAGAATTAAACAAAAATTTTCTTTAATAATAAAAATACAGCATAATAAATGAAGTTAAAATTATTTTTTCCTGCTCCTGGATCCTAATGGAAATTGAAAAAGATGATATCATCCATCAGTAATGGGAAAAAAATGAGGCCATGGACAAACACGACTATGTTTTGATTTATTAAACCTCAAGTGAGCTTCACTTTATCCCCCCCATGAGTGATGGGTTAAATTACTTGCCAAAGTCTTCTTTTTCATTTAATACCTTTGTAAATAGTGTGGTCACTGGTTTACAGCCATTTCCTTTAGACAGTATATCAGTGGAAAAGAATCCCCATTACCAAAGAATTTCCAGCAAATGTTAAAACTACCATATGTGTAAGCCTCTCACCAATCTCACACTAAGCATGAGGCGCAGGGTTTGCAGGAAGAAAATTATAGTGAAAATAACAATTGTGGGGTCTGCAGCTATGGCTGCCTGCTTCCCAAAGCAAGAACACCACATCCTAAAATGCTAGAGAGAGAAAAACATCCAAAGAAATTGTTCTTCTTTTGATCTTCTAATGGTCTTACTTTAAAGGTAAGAAAATTGAGTCCCAGAAGGGGAATATGACTTATCCAAGATCTCATGTGAGACAAGTCACCGAGCTGAGATTTGAATTCTGGTTTCTTATTCTTACAGCAGTGATCCTTTCACTACACCTCTCCAACCACCCAGGCAACCTGGTTTTGATCTCAGAGGCATGGAAATCCCAGTTCTTCATGGGCGTGTATATCCATAATGGTGGTGATAGTTGATTTCTGTTATATGGGCTGCAGAATATAGATCTATACTTTAAGTGTCTGTTGGCAGAAAGAACCATTGCAGAGGCAAGCTGGAGAGTGACTCCAGCTTGATTGTTGTAGAAAAAAAGAAATCAGATCAACCTGGGTTCAATTTTAGTTTGCCCATTTATTTGCTGATTGCCCTTAGGCAAATTCTTTATCTTCCATGAAACTTTAGTTTCCTCATTTTCCTTCTTTGAAAATTGAAGGATAACATCATTAGGTTGAAGGATTTATTGAGATTACACATGTACAGTGCCTGGAAAGAACCTGGCATCTGACACACAGTAGGTACTCATTGATACCTACTGGCTGAAGGTACATAATATATACACTCACTTTCTCCATCCAAGCCGAAGCTTACATAAACAGCTATAAAAAGCAGAGATGAAGCTGAATTTAAAAACCCCTCCAGTCAATAAAGCCAGTGGTTAGGTAAATCTTACATTTCTTTGTCTCCATCTAGCTCCACTCATCACCTGCCATGAATAATACCTGTAGGAACAGATGAGTATCTGATTCTGCCAACGAACATACATACTAAAAAGGCTTATTCCAAGGTTACTTTAAAATGCAACAAAATAAATTATTTTTTATCTTTGAATGCATAATCTTATGGTATAAGATGACAATGTAGTTATTTATTTATTTATTTTTTTTATGAGGTATCAGGAATTGAACCCAAGACATCATACATGGGAAGCAGGCACTCAACCACTGAGATACATCTGTTCCCCAACAATGTAATTTTGAAGAAAGGAAATTAAACTACAAATAACAAACGTTTCTTTGTACAAAGTTTCTCCTGTAACTTAAACTCTTCCTGAACTCTTGTCAAAATATTACAAGTGTTAAAATGGTTAGTTTGGATAATTGAAACATTTTCCTGGCTAAAGGTACATAATATATACACTCACTTTCTCCATCCAAGCCAAAGCTTACATAAACAGCTATAAAAAGCAGAGATGAAGCTAAATTTTAAAACCCCTCCAATCAATAAAGCCAGTGGTTAGGTAAATCTTACATTTCTATAAATTGTCTGCAATAAGTAATACAGGAGGAATAACAAGTTTTGGGGAAAAGATAGTACATCTTGTTCTTTTGGAGGGGCTGATGTAGTGCCTGGGAGACATCCAAGTCAAGTTGACCAAAAGGAAGCTGGCAATTTGAGTATGAAGCTCAGGAAATAGTTTAGAGCTTAAAATAGATATGTAACTCATTAGCATATATTAAAGCAATGTGATGAGGTGCTCATTTATGTTTATTTAATGATTGAACAAGATCATGCAGGGAGAGCAAGAACGGGAAGAGAAAAGGGCCAATAGGGGATTGGGGAACATCAACATTTAGGAAATGGACAAAAGAGGGGGACTAGTAAAAGATATTGAGAAAAAAAATTAGAAAGATTAAAGAAAGAGCAGATAGATTTCCAAGAACAGGGTAATCAATTAGAAAAAGACAAGTGAAAAAAAGGTTGATTACAGGGATTTGCAGAGGCCATTTGGGACTTTTGAGAGTACAGTTTTACTAGAGCAATAAATGCAGAAGTAGAATTGCAGTAGAAAAAGAAATAAATGGGAGGTGAATAATTGGAGGCATTTCCTGTACATTACTTTTTCAAGAAATAAAGTAGAGAATGGGAAAGTGGAATAGATGACAGTTTTAGGAGCTGGGCAGGATGCGGAAAGACTGTTTTGGCTGATAGAAGCTTAGTATATTAGTAGGCTGTATTAGTCTGCCAAAGGGGTGCTGATACAAAGTATTAGAAATCTGTTGGCTTTTAAAAAGGGTACTTATTTGGGGTAAAAGCTTACAGTTACAAGGCCCTAGAGTCCAACTCAAGGTTGCTTTCTCATCAAAGTTAGTTGCCTTGTGTTGAAGCAAGATGGTCGCTGATCTCTGTGAGGGTTCAGCCTTCCTCTCTGGGCTTCCTTTCTCTCAGCTACAGGCTGGCACAGGGCTCATTTCCTTCCCGGCCTTTTATATCAGGCTTGGCTCTCTTCCTAAGGTAGGCTGCACACTATCAGGTGAATGGCTCATCTCTTTCTGGGGCCCCAGGATAAAAAAATGACAGAGCTCTCTTTTCTCATGTGTCTTCTTGAGTGAGTGTCCATTTATATCAACCCACTAAGGGAGTGGGGACTCAAACTGAGTCACACCCTACTGATGTGGCCAAATCAAAGCTCTAATAGTAACAGGTGATTTAATCAAGGGCCCCTCAACTGAAACCAATATAATCAAAGGGTATCACACCCAGAAGAGCAGATTAGTTTACAAACATAATCTTTCTCTTTTTGGGATTCACAAAAATCTCAAACTGTCACATAGGCTAAGAAGAACAAATTAAGATTATGCAAACCACCATACTCCTGATTTAAGGATGCTGTCAGATGGGCTCCATTATGATCCCTTCTAGACACAGTCACTGGCCCATGATTTAGCATTTGGTCTCTAATGTCATATGCTCCTGAGATAGTTTAGTCTATTTAATTCAGGTTTAGGTCATGGGTCCAAAAGATTTAGATCATGGGTCCAAAAGGATGGACACATGGGAGTTATGAATTCATATCCAAGACTAGACAGGCAAACTAAAGGGTCTATTCCTGACCCAATCCAAAAGATTCATTACTGAGTTACTCACCTTTAAATGTTAATGCATGATCTTTGCTGTCATGGACAAGTTTATGAAGCTACTGTCTTCAGTCATGTTATAAGAACCTACTTTCTACGCATGTTTATTTGCTATATTTTTGTCTCCCCAAACCAGATTATTTCAGAATAATCTGATTTGTGTTTCACTTATGTGAGAATTTATGTGAGAACTTCCATAATCTCAAGAGCAAAGTACATTTAAACTGTAGGAAAGAAAAAACCAACAACACATAGGACATCACTTTGGGAGCATTATACCATAGCACTATAAAACTATTATACCTAACTCCTTATCATAGAACAGTACTACATATTTCTTCACACAGGATACTTTCTTCCCTGAAAACTATGGCTTCCACTCATGATACTTCTTGGCTTCCAATCCCAGTACCACCCTTAGACCTGGGGGTCTGTGAACTGCTGTCTCACAGCCAATGTCTCTCCCTTAGATCATGCTCTGGGTATCTGGCACCCCAGAATTCTCTGTCCAATGGCTTTATATCCAGGGCCTATGCAAGCCTTTTCCCTGGTTCTGTCACAATGAAGACAGACCACACTGCTAATGTGAGCAACCCTAGGCTCAAAGAGTAGCTATTTATATGGAGTTGAGGAAGGAACTAGGACAAATGGAATGCGGAGTCTATATGAGTAGGTCATAGAATGGTGTAGGAAGAGAAGTGTGGTGGGACAGGTTCTGGCTCTTTCCTGAGTCACCATTTTCTGGAGTAGGTGAATTCTGAAGAGTTCAAGAATTCTAATTTGAACATGGCTTTCCAGGTAATTATGAAATCATACTTGTTAAGGTAAGAGTATGGAACATTTTTTATTTAACTGTTTGTTAGCTTGACTTAATAACTTTTACATACTCTGAATACCATATGTGAACCTTCTTTGTACTCTTGTCTCATTTCCTACATCTGTTGGATGACTAACTATATGGAAATACTTCTATACTCCCAGACTTAATGTTACTACAGCAGAACAGGAAATCAAAACCTAAACAACAACAAAAAATGACAGCCTTCAAGAAAACTTTTCATATCAAATGGCATATCTTACAATTCACTCAATTCTCAAAAACAAAAATAAACTGAACTACATTCCCTCTTATTAAGACTTCAGCACCCCAACATCTTCAATTCCACCACTTTTTCTATTGAACTTGTCTCCACAGCCAGACTTAATACAGAGGAACCCACCTGTATTAGTCAGCCAAAGGGGTGCTAATGCGAAATACCAGAAATGGGTTGGTCTTTATAAGGGGTATTTATTTGGGGTAGAAGTCCACAGTTACCAGGCCATAAAGCATTAAGTTTCTTCTCTCACCAAAGTCCATTGCCACGTGTTGGAGCAAGACAGCTGCCGACATTTGTCAGGGTTCAGGCTTCTTGGGTTCCTCTCTTCCCAGGGCTGCATTTCTCTCTGGGTTTAGCTACTCTGTCTCCTCCCCAAGGTCAGCTGTAGATTATCAGGCGAACAGCTCACTTCTCTTCTCCTGGGGCCTTCTCTCCAACATCAAAACTCCAACTTCAGACCTGCTGCAACTCTGTTCTTTGTGATGCCTTTTATATTTTATTCCCCACCCACCAAGGGGTGGGGCTCAACATCCTACTGACGTGGCCCAGTCAATGCACTAATTATAACTTATTCATGCCCAGATGAACAGATCAGTTTACAAGCATAATCCAATATATATTTTTGGAATTCATAATTACATCAAATTGCCCAATGAGTACACCATCAAAGTGTTCTCTATCTTAGATATGCTGAGTTCAGAGAGATTTAGTGTCTGTTCTAGAATCCAGGACTGCAAAGAAAAGCTCTAGTACCTAGTAGACTGGAGGATCTACGGACAGCAGAATCAGAGTAGAAACCTGCCTGACATGAACATCCTTACTCTATGTTGACTATGTTTTGAAGCCTATCCTCTGACCAAACTTTGCTTAGGGAGTGAGGGAAGTACCTAGAGAATAAATTCACATTTTAAGTTCTATTCTCCCTAACAATGCCATTTTAGAGAGACAAAATCAAAGAAGCATAGTATTGTATCAAAAAAATATCATCTAGTACAGTGCCTGAGAAATCCCTTCGGCAACATTCCCAGTAGAAAATCACCTGCTTTTTCAGTGTGGGCTCAGCACCTCATAAGAAGCTCAGCTGGACAGTTCTGGTTGTGAGAAATTATTATTTTTTGGTAAATACTAAGTACATATCAGCCTCTCTGCAACCTTTGACCATTGATTCTGGATATATTCACTAGAGCACAATAGAACAAGTCCGTAGCCTGTTTTCATATTTGTAATCTGCTATGTTGCTTTATCACATTTCTTCAGTTCCTTTACACAATCTGGGTGAGACAGAGTTTCTTGTCCTTTCACCATCCTGTTTGCCCTTCTCTGGCCATATTACAGTCTGGCAGTAAATCTTTAAGACTGTGCTCCCAGAACTGAAAGCAATTCTTTGATGAGGTCTGACCTGTGTAGAGTCCCCACACTAGGCTAATCTTGAGCTTCTGGTTTAAATAAAAACTCCAAATCATTTTTATACAACCTTGCCATGTATCCTTCTGTACTGAACACATGCAGTGGACACTTTTCCATTCTAGATGAAGGACATTATATCTCCCCAAGTTGTTTTATGCTGTTGGTTTTGGCTTATTATTGATTTTTTATTTTGTCCTTCAATGTTGACTCAGTCTTTCAGCATCTTGGCTATCTCTCCCCACCATACACCAATATAAATACCAAACCTTCTATGCTTTTATTTAAAAAAGATGATTAAAACATACAAGACAAGGCCAAGGACAAACCCTTATGACACACAAATAGGGGTCTCACCCCATACCTGTCCTGATCTCCTGATAATTAAACTTTGGGTTCTACTATATACATCCACTGAACAAATGCTAATTCAATGCCTACTATAGAGGCAGGTAGCTCTCATTTATCTTGCAATTAGAAAATCATATTTTTCTTTGGCATGATGAGACTTTGTCAAATATCTTGCTGTACTCAAGATCCCTGTGGCTTACTGGTCTAGAAATTATAAAGATAGGTAGCTAGGTAGCGAGCCACAGATAGCTAGATGGAGACAGATACAGATATAGATATAAGAAGATTCTGGATGACTTGTTCATCCTAAATACATAAGTTTTGGTCACCACATCCTTTTCTATGTGCTCAGATACTATAGGCTTACTATATGCAGAATAGTTTGATATAAAAAATTCCAGAGCTTCTGGGGTTTAGGACAGCAGGTGAAGGTTGAACACTACCCAGGGGAGAGAGGGACAAAAGGGGGAAATTGCGAAGACAGAACTGTGAGTTGGAACCAGCAGCAGCTACTGCTGCCGCCACCCTCCCCCACACTCTTTAGAATTCTCAGGCCTCTGGGCCTGTGACTACAGACAAAGGGGGCTCCAGGGATCTACCACTCCCGGAAAGGGGAAAGAGAGGGACACAGCCTAAGGTTGACTCAGGTGGCTGACCTGCAAATTTGGGCTGTGGAGCCCCAACGGGCCCTTCCAGGTCAGGTGGGACCACATGGTGGTTTGCCCTGGGAGCCTACGAAGGACTGGAGAAATCGGACCCTGGCAATCTCCCTCTCTTCTAGCCTGGACTAATTGTTGAGGACTCTACAGGAGAGGGGAAAGAGAGCCTGGAGCTGACTGGGCTTTTGACTCATACATTTGGTCTGCAGTGTCCCTAGAGCCCTTCCAGGCCGGGTGGGGCTGTGCCATTGTTTGCCTTGGAGCCTGCAAGGAGTTAAAGATATACAAACCTCCCAATCTCCTCCTCTACTAATAGGGGCTGATTGTTGAGGACTCAGAGGGGAGTGGAAATATTTCCTAGCTGGGAAAAGGGAGGGGGCTGCCAGAGAAGACTGGAGAACTGTCTCAGAAAGTTTGAATTACAAGGCTCTTTGCCCCCAGACAGGAAGGTCTATCACATTGATCTGGTCTGTGTCACAACAAATACACTCCAACCAGGGATTGGATTGAGAGCTGCCAAAGAGCGCCATCTCCTGGCAGACCAAGGAAGTGCACATAAGAAAATTAAAAATAAGTAGGAGAGGCTTTTCCTGGCCTCTATAGTCTCCCTGCCCAAGGCCTTAGGAAGTGAGTCTACAGTCAATTACTGGGTCCAGTGGCCAGTTTTGAGCAACAAGCAGGACAATCCTAACAATCAAGGTTGAGCCAAAAATCAAAGAGCTGTGGTAGCTTACAGCCTCCTGCCACTAAATCCCTATAAAAGAGAAAGAGATTGAGCATCTGAGTAAACTACATCCTAACCAGATGCCTAAACACCAGCAAAAAATTATGAGCCATACTAAGAAAATAGAAGACATGGCCCAAGAAAAGGAATACATCAAGTCCCAGAAAAGATGCAGAAGTTTAGAGAACTAATCAGCGAAATGAGCACAACTTTCCAAAATCAAATTAATGAGATGAAAGACAATATAGTTAAAGAGATAAATGACATCAAGAAGACATTGAGCGAACACAAAGAAGAATTTGAAATCCTGAACAGAAAAGTAACAGAGTTCATGGGAATGAAAGACACAATAGGTGAGGTCAAAAACACATTTGAGGCATACAACAGCAGACTCGAAATGATAGAAGAAAGAATAAATGATACCGAAGACAGAGCAGCTAAAATTGAAGAGAGAAAAGAACAGAAAGAGAAAAGAATGGAAAAAATTGAGCAGGAGCTCAGAGAGTTGAATGACAACACAAAACGCAACAACATACGTGTCATGGGAGTTCCAGAAGGGGAAGAGAAGGGAAAAGGGGCAGAATGAGTATTAGAGAAAATAATAGCTGAAAATTTCCCAACTCTCATGAAAGAAATGAACTTATATGTTCAAGAAGCACACTGTACCCCAATCAGAATAAATCCAAATAGACCTACGCCAAGACACATACTACTCAGAATGTCAAATGTCAAAGATAAAGAGAAAATTCTCAGAGCAGCAAGAGAGAAGCAAACGGTCACATACAAGAGACGTCCAGGAAGACTTAGTGCAGATTTCTCTTCAGAAACCATGGATACAATTAGGAAACTGAAAGAGAAAAACTGCTAGCCGAGAATTCTTTATCCAGCAAAACTATCCTTCAAATATGAAGGTGAGTATAAAATATTCAAAAGTAAACAGAAAATAAGAGAGTTTGCAAAAAAGAATCCACCTTTGCAGGAAATATTAAAGGAAGACTTAGAACCTGAAAGAAAAAGACAGGAGAGAGAGGCTTGGAGGAGAGTATAGAAGAAAGAATAGCAGAAAGGATAACCGAAAGAGTAAAAAGAGAGACAAAAACAAGATGACATATGAAAACCAAAGAATAAAATGGAGGAAGTAAATAGTGCATTTACAGTAATATCATTGAATGTGAATGGATTAAACTCCCCAAGCAAAAGATACAGGCTGATAGAGTGGATTAAAAAAACATGAGCCATCCATATGCTGCTTACAAGAAACTCACCTTAGAACAAACCAGCTGAAAGTGAAAGGTTGGAAAAAGATACTCCACGTGAATAGTAACCAGAAAAGAGCAGGGGTAGCTATACTAATATCAGACAAAACAGACTTTAAATGCAAAAAAGTTATAAGAGATATAGAAGGCCATTATATATTAATAAAAGGGACGATCCACCAGGAAGATATAACAGTCATAAATATCTAAGCACTTAACCAGGGTGCCCCAAAATACATGAGACAAACTCTGGCAAAGCTGAAGGGAGAAATAGATATTTCTACAATAATCGTTGGAGACTTCAACACCCCACTCACATCATTAGATAGAAGAACTAGACAGAAGATCAACAAGGAAACAGAGAACTTGAACAATATGATAAACAAGTTAGACCTAATAGACATATACAGAACACTGCCTCCAAACTCAGCGGGTTATACATTCTCCTCAAGTGCCCATGGATCTTTCTCCAGGATAGACCACATGTTAGATCACAATGAAGCTCTAAATAAATATAAAAAGATTGAAATTATACAAAGCACCATCTCAGATCATAATGGAATGAAACTAGAAATCAATAACAGACAGGAAAAAAGTAAATTCGCAAATGTGTGGAGACTGAACAAAACACTCCTAAATAATTGGTGGGTGAAAGAAGAAATTGCAAGTGAAATCAGTAAATATATTGAGACAAATGAAAAT
>JAQZBX010056510.1:0-18184 GCA_029593785.1 Cabassous unicinctus
CCATCAGCTGCACATTCCCTGAGATTTTTTACTACTCTGAGGGATGAGCATGACCTTACCAAGCCAAAACCTTGAAGTTAATCTTTACCTCTCCTATATTCCTGTAGTTAATAGTTTACTAGAGCCCACTGATTTTCTCCTTAATACTGATCTAATCTGCTTCCCCTTCCCCACCATCTCTGACTCATCTTTTGTCTACTCTCTCATTATCTCTTGCTAGTGCCATACCAGTCTCCTAACTGGTTGTGACAGTTTGATATATTTGTGAATCCCCAAAAGAGAGAGATTGTTTGTAAACTAATCTATTCCTCTGGGTGTCATACCCTTTGATTGCATCAGATTCAGCTGAGATGTCTTGATTAAATTACCTGTTAAGGTTAGGGCTTTGATTCTACCACATCAGTAGGGCGTAACTCAGGCTGAGTCCCCACCCCCTCGGTGGGCTGATATAAACGAACACTCACACAAGAAGACAGCGAGCACCATAGATGCCAGAGGAGAGAACTTTGTCATGCGACAGAAAGGAGAAGGCTCAAACAACTAAAGCCCCGGGGAAAGATGAGCTATTTGCCTGATAGCCTACAGAGGAGTGACTAGGCAGAGATCAGAGACCATACTTCAACACTTGGCAAATGACTTTGGTGAGAAAGCAACCTTGAGTTGGACTCTTTAGGGCCTTGTAACTGTAAGCTTTTACCCCAAATAGATACCCTTTATAAAAGCCAAAAGGTTTCTGGTACTTTGCATTAGCACCCCTTTGACAGACTAATACACTGATCTCCACATATCTAAACTCAAGTCCTTTCTTCCCAATCCATTCTTTTTACTAAATTCTTCCACTGACTTCCAGAATAAATCCAAACTCTGAGCACAGCATGCTAGCCCTTCTGTGATATGGTCCCACCTGAGTCATCTGGGTTCCTCTGGGTCACCTCTCTCCATCCTTCCATGTTGTACCCCAAAACCCTACTTTTATCAATATCCCCCCATACCCCTGAAAAAGCTCCATCCTCTCAGGTCACCAGAGCTTTGTGGTGTTGCAACTTCTACTTAGAGAGCCATTGTGCATCTCTTAACTAACTTGTATTTATATTTTTAAGACAGTCAGAAAAGTTACCTCAAAAAAGTAAAATTGCCTCTGACTCAATAAACTGGATTAGGTATCCTTGATACATACTCCCATAATACCCTGGGCTTCCACTCTTTCACAAACACATATAATAATCTGTACTCTTATTTCTCCAAATCTACTGTGAAAAATTTGAGAACGGAGCTGTGTACTTTATCTCCTAGTACAGTGCTTGCCACACATTAGGTGCTAAGACTTTTGATGTCTTCTGAAAAAGGGACATACTAGCCACAATGAAATTTCATTTTGTTTGCAATTTCCCTTATCTCCCCAGTCCAATCACTCCCCTTTCTAATCTATCCTGTACCCTTGATAGTACAAGAGTCTTCAAATTGCTTCTGTCAAGGTCCTCTCCTCTATTATCTATGGTGGCAAATCCAAACACCTGGTTTTGCCTTTTGAAAGTTTCTGTTTTATCTGCTTCTTCTGCCTCATTTCCAGTCCATGTTTGCTGGTCACATCCAATATTATTTCACTTTTCCTATAGAAATCCCATCCATCCTTTCAAGATCCTAATCAAGTCTCATTTCCTCAGTCGCAGTCTTCCTTGGCTATTCAAACTCATACAGCATATAGTTACCACTCATTTGGGTATTTATATGTTACCTTGTTTGGATGTAAACATTTACTGGGTAGGCCTTCTTTCCTCTACAAGATGGCTTTAGCTCCTGGAGGACAGGAACCATATGATACTTTTGGGCATCTCTCAGTACAGATATAAGGATTCAATTTTTAAAAAGTGCATAATAGTATTACATTAATACCAATGAAATTAAAAGTTGCCAAAATGTAGAATTTGGCTTTTAATCTGAAAAACACTAGAGAATAAAGAGGAAGATTAATTTCCAGCATAAGTTAGTCCTTTGCAGAGGTTGTAAACTGGGAAGATGATCAGATAGGTGTAGATACAAATGAAAATAATTTTACTGGTGGTACCACAGTAAGTTGTTATTAAAAGGATCAGAAGATCAATATTAAAAATTTTCCCCAGGTCTCACATTTCCCCACGTTTCTAATTTTCTTTAAGGAAATTTAGTTATAATTTTGAATATTACATAGTGGGTTCTGTAGAGAACTACAATGGTACCCTGTAACAGTATGTTAGATTATAAGACTGGCCATGTGAGTAGAGAGGAAAAAGGTACCCAAATCTATTATCCCTAAAACAATTACTAAAAGTGCCAAGAAGAGCCTATGGGAGTAACTTACATTTTTCCCCCAGCAAAAATTCCTTTGGCATCTAGTAAGAATGGCCCAGCACCCTTACTGAAAACATGCTTGTCCCATGGATTGCTGCAGGATCCCACTCCCTGACACTTAGCTAACACACTGAATTAATCTGGATTCAAAAACAATGTGCCCTCACAAACTCCTTTCTTTTTAACAAGGCCTTCCAAAAATACAAAGATCTAGCCAAAAACATTATTTGATGAAGTACAGACACAATGTCAAGCCAATACAGATAGTTGTTTTGGTACTTGGTAGCTTTTCAGCACCCTCAAATTGTTTCATGTCTGTTCCTGGCTACTCTATTTAACCCATGAAAACCATTTTTGAGTTTCTCTTGGCACAACTAGAACTTAAAAACCGTAGTTCAAACCAAAATGAAAATTTATTCTATATATACAGAGAAAGATGATGTAGTAGAAAAATCAAGGATATTAAAACTCAGATATATTCAGGTTAGAATCTCATCACTTGCAAAGTCTGAGACTTCAGGCAAGGTATTTAACTTCTCTGGGCCTCTGTTAATTCATTTATAAATGGAGACAATAATATGTATTCTGTAGGATTGTTGTATTATCAATTATTTATGTAAAGTAATTAACACAGTACCTGGCATATAGTAGGTGGTCAGGAAGTAAAAAGTATTATTCTAATTTTAGTTGTTTTTCTAATGTATCATACCGGATTATGAAAGTCATATTAGGTAGAGCATTTATTATTGTAGTGCAAAATACCTAAAATGTCATACTAACAATCTTAATTTCTGGTGGCCTCATAAAATCAAAAGATACAATTATTGTTGTCATTAATATGATCTTTAATAAATGGAATAATGCACCATTTTACAGCAAGCCTTTTTTAAACCTAAAGAACTGCCTTAAAATCGCCTTCTCCAATGTCTCTGTATCAATACAATCTTTTTATTTAGGTTTATATATATATCAAAGCATTTACTTAATTACAATTATTCATAGAAAATTCTTAGTGGCTTAATGTCACCTTTTATAGTGGCATCCATAGATAATACAAAAGAAAAGTGATTTGCTTTATTTCATACTCACACTGATCCATCAAACACTTGTACAGCATAGCAAGGTCTCAGACAGCTTATACAAAAGCAAAATAACTGAAAGTCATTATTCATAAATTTATATGATATTCTATCTGTATTGTAAGAGCAAAACACACCAACAAAAGATACCCGTTAACAAGAAAGAGGGTTCTGAGGAATTGCCAATATTTTGTAGCCTTTCTTTTCCAAGAAAAGCATCCTCAGAATTGAATGCTCTGTAGCATGTTTCTCCTGTTCATTCAGAAAAAGCATGGCAGTTACACACCTCTATGTTTAAGCCACTACAATACCCTAAGAGTTAGTGTATTTTACAATTATCCATGGATCTTCATTTGAAAAAGATCAACAGAAAAATATGGATGATTCCAGCTTATACAAACACTTATACAATATAATCTCTATTGGGAACAAAATGACAAGGTATACAAAAACTATTTAAATAAATAAATGTGGGCAGAAGAAGAAAGCTACTGAAGCCAAGCAATTCAATGTCAAAAAGCATTTCTACATTGCTTTCAAACGCATCTTTTAGCAATTTAGTTTTCTTACTGTTAAAGCTTCTCTAAAAATGTGTTTTCCTTACATAAGAGAATTGGTAATAAGGTGGAGAGCCTGAGACAAAAGACTGGTTACAAACGACTTTACTGCTAGGATTTTAAGTATAGTCTGAAGCTTGAACTTGTCTGATTAAAAGACAAATTCTGTTTGGAACTGACAATGTGATAAATACATGGGATACTAGATTACCTTCTCAAACCATTCAAGTTATCAGTAAAGCTCAACACATTAGTTCACTTTTAGGAGAAAGTTTTATAATGTCAAATTACTTCTTCAGAAAATTCCATCTCAAAGAAACTACTTTATTATGTTTTCTCATTTAAAAAAATGAAAAAAAAAATTTGCCCCACCATTTATCAGAAATCAGAAATGGTTTGAAGAAAGTGCTTCAACTCTAATGCCTAAATCTGCTGCAACGTGTAGCCAATTAGTTGAGTCATTCTCTCTATTCTGTATTCATAGAACTGGGCAAATTTTTATAATTAATGAAATCTGCCTTTATATCTGTGTAAATTATATTGAATTATAAGAGGAAATATTAAATGAACTGCAATAAACACTTTCAATATTCAACTGGATCCAATTGCTTGTTTGTGACCAACTGAACTTTTTCAGTGTGTAAAGGGATGAAATGGGCCCTGAGTTTTTAAGTAATATTATGTCTATATAGTGAGTCTAAAACAGAAAATGCTTCTGAAAACTAAAAGCACAAATAAAATGGGAAAAAACCCACATGCTGCCTTTTAAAATGTTGAAAAAAATTTAGTTGTAATTTTAAATACAGTAATTTGTTTGAAAACTCACTCATAAACTGGACTCACTAATGATGTGATTTAGTTGTAAAGATTCCTTCTTTCATACCCAGATTTTAAAATCTGCATTTAACTTTTAAAAATAAATGCTAATGTTCACAATGTTTAATACTAATACTACAAACATTACAGTAATAATGGAATTAGAATTTTCAAGATACTATTGATTTATTTTGGGCATAATTTTAATACAGAGTACTTTTTACTGAAGTATTTACTTTCAAATATATCTGCCATGAGATAAATTCCTTTATATGCACAATCAATTTTAACCAGTCACTTAAAAAGAAAGTTGTTATAGTCCAGTCTACGTTGCAAATAAAATTATAAGTATTTCAAAAGTGGTCTACAAAAAAAGTGGTCCACAAAAATATTTATAGATAATATCTGATTATTATATGGTTTGCTTTTGAAAGGTAATCTTGCATTTAGTGTTTGATATAATATTCAATGCAAAGAAATATGTAAAACGTTGTGGCTCAATCATATTAAGCTTACTGCAATATAGGTTAATAAAAATGTTTAATGTCAAAATAATGACTTACAATTCCAGATGCATGGTTTTTTAGTTATAACTAATGAGAGTATAGTCATTAAAACTCCACAATAGAAAATGTTAGATAATATAAACAAAACTTAAATTAAGTCCTGATTTTGCTGATAGTTTGATGGTTGAATCCACTGTCAAATGGTAACATCTTAATTCTCAATTCTATTGAACAATTAAATTACTTAGAGTAATGAATTTGCATATAACATACAATAAATTTTATGCGTTCTTAAATATAAATAACAGTTATTAAAATAGGATTGAGGGGGAAAAGCTAAAGAAACTAAAGCAATTTTGTCTGAAGACTTAGACGTTGAGAATCCAGAAGCATACTGGAGAATAGTAATATTGAGGATGACCATGCTCTCTTCTTATCCTGCTGGATATGAAAAATAGATTTAAAATGATGCAGGAGGGAGGCAGGATAGCTCTGAGGAAAACTTTACTAATACAGAAGATTGCCAAGTCAGATAGATTTGCAAGGGATGGATTAAGTAAGGCATAAATTATAAGGCGATTTAAGGAAAGTAATGGCCAGAGAGCCCGGTGATTTCCTCTTTTCTTTTATGTTAATTTAGAACCTGTAGAAAACTTTTGATAATAGCTTTTGTGTAACTACCTCAAACAGTGATTGGCCAGATTTATTTAAACAATGAGTATATTTAGGAGGGGATCATGCAAGGTAGTTTTGGTAGTTTGCAGAGCTCAGAATCTAAAGGTAAATTGCATTTTATGTGAAAAGTGAACCGCCAGTAAAAAAAAGCATGAATATTCAAAAAACAATCCAGTCTGTAAAAGACTACTGGAGTATATGTGAGGGTGCTACACAATTTCTAGAATGACTGACTGGTCTGGATAATCAACTAATGTGTGTGGAGAGACTCTGTCTTTAAGTTGTTAGCTGGGAAGATAAAAATAATATATAAAGAAATATCTGACTAATTATTTAATAAACTGCATATAACTAATAGAAAGTTCAACATAAATTTATAAGATTGTAAAGAAATATAATCTCAAATTCTATGAGCAAACTACTGCCAATGAATATTTGTGTCCATAAATATCAAAAAAAGAGAAAAGCTTATTGAAACATTTTTTCTATTTTTAATGACCCTTGAGAGAGGTTTAGAGACAGGAAATTGCAGTAAAGAGCTGTAGCCTTCCTGTATTTCATTTAGTTCTAAAAGCCAAATCTGAAAACATTTTATATAAAAATGCTTGCCAAATTTTGTGGTAACGCCCACTGAAACACATATTTACCTGAGTGTTCTTTCCTCTCACTGCTCTATTATTTTCACATTCAAAACCAATGTACAATTTTTGGAACAAGTGGCTACAAGTAAGGAGGTTATGCTAAATTGCTTTTAAAGAGGACATTATCCTTGTCTCCTTCCTAAGCCCTACTCAATTATTTCTTTCCTAATTCCTACTCAATTAGTTCTTTAGGTTAGAAAGTTTTCTAAAGTTACTAAAAAAGGAGATAATTTTCCAGATGGAGTCAAATGACTGATGAGAGTTACAGTCCATGTTAAAGCTATTCCTCCAAATCTAGCAAGGAATCAATTTAGGATAGAGTCTTAATTCCCATAACTTACTTTTACTTTTCCCTTAAAATTTACTTTATCTTTAGTTCTGCAAAATAACAATGTTGGGAGCAAAGAGAAGTAAAATGATTTTAAGACTCATGATGGCAGATGTGGGATTGAATTTTGTCTTGAATTAGCAATTGTTTCTCCATGCTTATACATCTTATGTTTGCCTAACTTCTAAAATCATTAAAGTATCTGGTTTGGCTTATATATAAATCACAATTGTGCTGGAGTATAATGACTGAATTTTTGACAAAATATAAGAATACTATACATCCTGTCATAAAGGATGTAGGCAATGTGGTGCGGATGAAAGAGATGTGAAGAAAGGTAGACCTGGGTTAAAACACTAGCTTTGTCTATTACTACATATTACTAGATGGGTACCTTGGGCAAATTTATTAACTTCAGTTTCTTTGTATGCAAAGTGACAACATTAACTATAACCCTAATATTGTTGTTGTGAAGATTAAAAGAGATATTGAATGTATATACCAGCACTCAGTATGTAACAAATGATTAATAAATATTATTTCACACCTGTACCTTCCCAAAACTTTCTATACTGGTAATAGTCTTTTCCCAATTAAGCATTTTAAAAAGGGAAAAAAGGTTTTAGAAATAATCATTAAATCATTTTCAGCTAAACACAATTAAAATCAAGTTCTTTCGATGAGGTAATTCTGGTATACAATTAGGTTTTAGTTAAGGGAACTAATATTAGATTTTTATTACCTATTATGATGCTTTTAAGGTTGTATTAATATCCAGTGAAATTAAGTTTAATATTTTTAAACTTTTGTTTAAATATATTGTTCAAAAGGATCCACTTTCCTTCCTACAAAATTTTGTGATAGTAAATACCAGCTTTAAGAAATATTTATTATTATATGAATAAAATTAGCAGGTAGATGATTTGAGTCATTTAAAGTGATTTTGCTTGCTTGTATTTTAGTGTCTAAAGGTAAATCAGTCTGATGTACAATTTAATTTAAAATTTATTAAAATTATCTAGATTTTTCACATTTCTACTTTTTCAAAAGTAGAAACTGGGGAAAGAAAATTGCTTGAATGAAATGGGAAATCATAAGGCTTTTTTTTTTTTTTTTTGGAAAAAAGCATTTAAAAATGTTGGAAAACTTACAATCAACTGGCCAAATTACAAAATATAGCAGAACCTAAGATAAATCTGGCAAGAAAAGATCATTTAGACTTCATATGGTCATTTCCCTCAATGCTTCAAATTGGAGAATAGAATTTATTTTGACTCAAAGACATACTACATGTGTTTCAAATAGAATACCTTGAAATGCAGCTGAAAGACATATTTAAAGACAAGAATACTAAGTAAAAATTTATAGGGACAGATATAAATAATTGGCTATACAGATAAATGAATAACTCTATGAAAAAAGTTCTATGCAGGATAAAAATGTGTTAAGGGTCTAAATCAAGAGAAGGGCCAATGAAATATAAAAGGTAGAAATCCTGGGCACCAGTAAGATCTTAATGCTAAGAATTCAAAACTGCTCAGCAATTCAGCAGAATAAATAAGTATTCTAACACCGAACTCAAAGATCACAGCAAATAGTAAATAAGAGAAGGCTTATGTGCAAATAAGTCACAAGTATTTTGGACAGCAAATTTGAAAATTTAGATGTCTTTACCTACGATGAAGAGAGTGGAATATGAATGAGAAAACATGGTTCAGCAGACAAAAAAGCTAAACCTAGAATTTAGGAGTTTGTGTTCTCTTCCAAGCTTTTTTTCTCCCAGAGAAATCTTAGGTGAAAATTAATTAGATAATATCTATTTAAAATATTCTGAGACGTGGAAAAAAGTGAGATTATGATTGTTCGCAAATTGATAATTTGTGCTTACAAAAAAAAGTGTCCCTTATTTGAAAGAAAGTGCTTCATTTAAAGAAAAAAACATGCAAAAATTGCTTTAGAGAAGATTATTAGTAATGAATGAAGCAGGGTAAGATTTAAAAAACAATATGATTTGAAGGATACCTATCACTAACAGGTATATCTAATTTAATGTATATAATTAGCACTGATCATGTACTGAAGCTCATGTGAAAAGCTGGCAAAAGGAGAACTTATGAAAATAGCACTAGCAAAGAAACACATAACTTTGAAGAGAGGTCTCAGTCTTCTTTAAACAGGCAGGTTTGGCAGCAATTCTTCCTTCAGCAGGAAGTTCGCATGCCATTTGAATGATTTTTCCTACACAGTGTTTTAGGTCATGGGAAGAGAATCATTTTCATATAAAGTCACCAGGTTTTGTTTAGGAAGAAATTGAAAAGATACTACAGGTTCAAAACTATGAATTACTGTTGACATTATTTTAAACAGGAAATGTCATTTTATTTGAGTCAAAGATGGCCCATACAGAGAATGAAGGCTATAATACTATTATTGTCTTAACCATTTACGTACTTAAAAATTCCATATAAGTATAGAGCTATAATTTTTCTAATAAAAATGCACTTAACTTGATGAATATGGTACACACATACAAAAATAAAATAAAATTTAAAAAGGCTAATATTTGATATCCTTTATTTGTTCTATGCTCTCATATGAACTTCCAAACCAGAACCAAAGATGTTTGTCAAACTATCTGGAAGGAAACATTTAGGATTTGGAAGGTTGAAAGAAATGGCATTTCAAAGTAGGTTTTGGAGGTTCCTTCTTTAGAGCCCTTAGAGATAATGTTTCTGCATTCTCCATGATAAGGAGAGAGAAAAGAAATCAGGTAGCTGCTCTAGCCTGTGCAAAATTCACTGTCATAGAATTGACCTACCAAAAGTATGGAGGGAGGGTGGGAAGAACAATGTTCATATTATGGAAGAATGTGTGCCCTATTAGGAAGAGAGCTTACAAAAAAGTTTATTTGTGGCCTATAGACTATTGCACGTTCAAAAAAAAAAAAAAAACACAAGAGGAAACAAAGTCCAACAGATAATATGCTCAGGAACCTATCAACATATAAACTAGCTTGTGCCCAGAAATAAAACATGGATACCAGCCACTGTCGCAGTCAAACCTATCTTAATTTGCTTCTGTTCTAAATGACCTATAGAAACTTGTCCAAATTGATTACCAGCAATACATTGTTTGCTTTTTTCCTTAAGAAAATATTTTGAGACCACTTTTGATACACACACATATAATTCTGTGGTCATAACAGACATATATAACTTTCGCGAGACTAAACAAAAGTGCAAAACTTAAAAAACAAAATTTAAAAATATGGAAGCATAAGCTAAAATTTTCTGCATAGCTGAAATCTATTTAAAGCAAGTCCTTGTTGCAGGGGTGGGAGGGGGTACTAACAGGAGGATAAAGCAGTTTTTTTTTGTTTTTTTTTTAAGTCTCTTCTGCGTGTTTAAATGATGCAAAAAATAATTTCACTCCTTAGACTTGAAAACATTTCACAGACAGTTCATTCCTATATCTTTAGACACCATGGTTGTGGCAGTGCCTCCTTCTGCAAGGTAAACAGCAGTGCTGGATTTGGAATGAACTGCCTTGTCACTGCCATTGTTGTTGACTTCACAGTCCAGTGGTTCAGTAGAGATGACCCAGGTGGAGGGGCGCCACCGCTTAAGAGAATAAGGAGTTTTCACACGTTTCTTGATCTTTTCACCTGATCCTGATTTGCCATCTTGTGTTGCCTCGCCTACTGAAAATAAAAGTACAGAAAAATTAACTATATATATAAAGAAACTTTTTAGAAGTAAAGGGTTAGGGTTGTAACTTAAGAACATGTTAAAAATAATGTCTGTAGGAGGTACTATAGGATACTTCTTGAAAGTCATGATGCCAGGCAATCTTTTTCAGGCAAAGCCTAACCAACTTATTTTTGAGATTCTTTAAGCCAAATGTTTTTATAAATGATTGAATTATTCCATAGGGAAAAGAAGGATACAAAATAGAAAAAACACAAAAAACAAAAACAGAGGAGAAAGTTCTCAACTGTATTCTTAACTCCTTTGGTTATTGACAGAGGTCCTAACTTGGCAAACTGCATCTAATCATTCTACTTGATGCTCGAAGTGGATCAAATTTTAAAGGCACCTAGCATATCATATTTTTCAGAAGAATGGCAGAAATATTAGAGTACAAATTTTCTAATAATTCCTTCTCCCTGTACCTGACAAGATGTATTACTGATATTACTGAGAATTGTAGCCTTTCTTCAACCCATTCTATAGTCCCTAACAACCAAAAAAAATTACCTTTTTTCCCACAAGTGCTGTCAGTCTAAAAGAGAAACTATTTTGTATATTGATGACTGTTAACAGATTTTGGTGAACTCTTCTGTTTTGTGGTCGTAATAAAAAGGGCCAGAAACCAAGCATCAGTTTATTTGTTTAAGTTGCTATGGAGCCCATAGAACATTGCTATTGGGTATATGGGGGTCTCAACTCAGAACTCTTGGAAAAGAAAACACTAAGAAACTGAGACCAACTTTATAGTTTCTGCTGAATTTTCTCTGGACCTTTAAGACTTATTAACATTAGTCTGATAAAATCTAAAGGAAGCTATAATATTAATATTTTCAACAAAGAGTTTCAAAAGTTACACTGGTGTTGCTTTACTTGTAACTTTTAAACTGGTGAGTATTGATTTAATCTCCATCATTCTTAGCAAGTATGTGAGTTATACTACAAAGCAACAGCTACATAAGGCACATATTAAATTGATAATTATTCTGAGTATTGTAACATTGGCTTTTTAATTATCAATGACAAAAATACTTTTTTCCCCCTTTACAATAATCTAATTAATTAATTTTGAGGGCCAACCAAATGGTTTATTTCCAAAAGTGGGAAAGATAAAATAATCACTAGTTGAAATGCAATCTGATTCCATCTATAAGCAGTTACTTAAATGGTCCCAAAAGACATGCAGGAAGGATTTCAAAGTCCTTCCACTTACACTGCATACTACTGCCATCCAAGGCATTTGTGGCCGAAAGATCCAGAGAATTAGGCCTTTGTGTTCTTCTGGGCTTTGATGGTCCAGGATCTGCTACTGTGCTTGGAACATCCTGTATAAGGACATCTTGCTCTGGACATGGATTACTGTTGTTGTTATTGGAATTAGTTCGGCCACCTTCCAGTGCCCTTTCCCTCCTGTCCACGAGACGATCTAGAACACCTTCATCATGGATAGCCTGTTGCTCTCGTCTCAGTAAAGGTTCATGCTCATCTGGACTGGAATTAATATTCAGCCGAGTGTCCTCACTGACGAATTGATTCTGCAGCATTTCTTGGGCCCTATGTGCCACTGTGTTGGCTGTCTGGCCAGATGGTACTGCCCCATTGGCAAACTGGGTTGTGGCAGCATGTGAATTAACATTGTGATTTCTACCTGCCACTCCATTCATGGTAACTGTCACCACATGAGGTTCTGCAGCATTGATTGTATTCATCTTGGCAACTCCAGTTTCTACTTGTTTCAAGTTTGATTTGTGCTTACTGCCAAATTTTAGTCGGGGCTCCTTTGTTGAATTTTTGGTGTTCAAAGGCAAACTAGTAGGTCTCTTAGGGAGGTTCTGTTGCTTGGGGAGAGGATAGATCTGAGTGGGTGGGACATCAGGAATTAAACATGCTTGGCCATTTGCAGCCTGTGTGAAGTCTTGCTGTCCTGTCACTTCTACTGCAAGCTTTATAAGTGGGTAAAGCAAGCTAGAACTGGTACTGCTCAGTGGATCTGGCCCACTGAACTGTTTAAGGGAATGCTCCATGAGATTCTCATCTGAGCTTTCCTTGAGGTTCTTATCAACTTCTTTTGGGTCCAGCTTGTTGGTCTCCAAGTCTTCTTCTGTCAGCTGTAGGCAGACAGGGGTTGGCCCAATTGACTGTGCAACATTTGTGGCATGCAGATTTGTTTCATCTGAGTATGGCATTTCAGATATAGTGGTCATGCCAGTGCTCGGAGTGAGGCCAGTGGTGTTTGTGGTTGTTGTGTTGTTGGACAGGCTGGTGACACTTGTTTCAGGGCTGGGGATTCGAGCTTGTGCTTGCTGTCGTTCATAGTTAATTGAGTTTCGGTTCTTTTCCCCTATAGTTAGAGGTGTGCTGGACATCGAATGCTCAGAGGAAATATTCTTCACAATGCTATCAGTGTGATGGATAGAGTCCTCGATATATGATGAAGAAGAATAATCTGGATAAGGGCCAATCTTTGGCACACGTCTATTATGTGACAGGTTGCTTAAAGAAAGAAAAAAGTGTTACATTGAGAAAGTATATTTTTGACAAACTGTCTCAAGTTTAACACCTCTGATTTTAAATTCTGAGCTGATTTTTATTTTATTTGTGACCCACATTGTTTTAGGGGTTATTTTTAAATGCTAATTAAATGTCAAATAATTCCTTGCTATTATGATACTTTCATATGAATCAAACCTACTGAAAAAACTATGTGTATCTAGATATGACTTTTATACATATTCATTATTTTGGTTTACAAAGGTTAATTTAAAAACACTCCCTTAGTTTGACAACATCACCAAGTACATCTTTATAAATTCTATATTAAAGATGTTTGCACAACCAGACATTAAATTCCATGAAAGGAAGAACCATGACATATTTCTTTTGTACCCCATTATTATAGATGCTCTACTCAACAAATATGTTGTCAATTAAGATCCAATGGCCAAATGATAAGAACAACAAAAGCTTTAGATTGTTTGAAAGTGTCTCTATTAAGAGGCACAGTCTAACGATGGAACATATCTTTCTGGGTAGACTGAACCATATATGTGAAAGTCTTAAAGCCTAGGGTATAAGGTAGTTTAGAACACTCAGATAAAGGATCAAAAGACTCAGGACTGCTCTCCAGTTATCAAGCGTTCTTCACAGTCATGGTCACTTTTTGGTAGTGATGGTTCTTGAGCAAAACACTGTAATATATTTCTATTATTTAAAAAATGGTTAAAATAAAAAACAGAGGGTAGCTTTAATTAAAACAATTGAGGTATAAACATTAGGAACACAAATAGATGTAAGTGTTATAGAAGAAAATCACCAAACGAGAAGTACTATGAAAGAAGACTGATGAAGTTATGAGGAGAACAACAGGAAGGGGAAGAAGAAAAAAGCTGTTATACTGCACAAGAAAAGAAGGTGTGGAGGGTAAGATTCATTAAAATGAAATCTATAGTGAGACTGACTATGGGATGAGTTATGATTTAGGGGAAACTATTTAGTAGTGACTGGAGATGATAAGAAGCACACAGGGGGTAAAGCTGAATGTCAGAGAAGGCAAAGGATGGTCAAAGGAAGAGGTGGGAAAGCAAAGTTTTCTTCTTAGCATCCAAGAAAAGTTCAAAAGCATTTAAGGTAAAAGTAGCTGACTCTTCAGAGGAATACAAACAGCATACTAGAGCACATGAAAAAATATGGACACAAGAGGGGATGGAAATGGAAAACTCTTCTGGTATGTGTAAAGTGACAAAATTTATATTTAGAATTGTTAGTTTCTACCTTCGTTGACTAGTTGATATATAAAAATATAAGGTTTATATGCTGAAGCTAATTCTACTTGAACATACCCAATTTTGGCCCATAGCTCATAGTACAAATGGCTCTCAGAAATTAGAATAGAAAATAGCAAAACAAGTGATTCAAGAGTCAATGTGTTTTTACCTCAGTTTTTCTCTGGTAACTCATTCCTGGGTGACTTTGTGAAAAATTTTAACACATATTGGATAAAATTACAAATTCCTAGGAAGATTTTCTTCACAAAGAAAACACACAGTCTGAAAATTCCAAGTTGTAGGAATTAAATAAAAATCCTTTTATAACAACAAAGGATAAATGAGACTATATATATAGAAGTGTTTATAAACTTTTGGATCTTTGAAAATGTTTTACCTTTTTTATTGTAGGGAAGTTGGAACATCGATAAAGACTTATCTCTTTTACTGTATCTATAAAAAACATAGATTCCATCTTGTACTCATACCAAACAAATATCTTCAAGAGAAGAATGGGAATATTTGAAAGAAAAGTTATAACTTTAGTTTTGTGAGCTAATCATCACACTCTTAGGCTAGTTTAACAGTCTATTTCCTATTCTTTCTTTGGTCTCAGTTTCCAATACTATTAAACCCCTCAAGGTCTTACCGCTCATTCTGCATAGCAGTAGACATTGGATTGACTGTTGGGCTCACAGATTTGTTTCTTTCCCATATCATCATAAGTTCAGCCATCCTCTCCTCAGCACACTGAGCAGTAAGCCGAGCTTCTGCATCTTGGTCCCAACAGTCTTCGATTGTCTCCTTGAGTGACCTCACTGCCTGTAATACAAAGTACATGTCAAACACTATCTTTTTTCAAATGTATTTCTCCCCCTGCCCTTGTTGTTTTGCGCTTGCTGTCTGCTCTCTGTGTCCATTTGCTGTGTGGACTCCTGTGTCTGCTTGTCTTCTCTTTAGGCAGCACTGGGAACCAATCCTGGGACCTTCCGGAGTGGGAGAGCATGCTCAATCTCTTGCACCACCTCAGCTCCCTGGTCTGCTGTGTCTCTTATTGTCTCTCTGTGTCTCTTTTTGTTGTGTGATCTTGCTGCAAGCTCTCCGCTCGGGCCAGCACTCCACGTGGGCCAGCTTGCCTTCACCAGGAGGCCCCAGGAATCGAACCCTGGACATCCTATATGGTAGACGGGAGCCCAATTGCTTGAGCCACATCCGCTTCCCCAAACATTGTATCTTTAAAGAATAAAATTTTTTTATACTGATCTTTTAAATTTAGAACATGAGGTTAAGGGAAAATCAATATTCTTTAACCAATATTTTACGTTAACTATAATAAAATATTTTAGATTTCAGGGATTTGTAAAGGATCACTTTTTCAAAAGGTGAGGAACAAGTAAGCAGGCAAGTTTTAACTTAATTCCTTGAAGATTACCCATAAGAGTAAGCAGCTGTAATACGTTACAGATGTTTCTTCAAGGCCATAGTTTATGTCATTTCGATCAATATCCACTAATTTCAAACAAGTTTTGAGTTTGATGGAATTTTGGAACCAGGCTATCTTCAATCTCCAAGCTATGAAACATGGATTCTTTTCTTTTTCTTTTGAAATAATTTCAGTTACTTTTCTTGCCTTTCATGACCTGATGCTTTTGAAGATTACAGGCCAGTTACTTTTTAGAATGTTCCTCAATTTGGGTTTGTCTGATGTTTTCTCATGATCTGATTCAAGGTTTACATCTTTGGCAGAAAACCACAGAAGCGATGCTATGGTCTTTTCATTGCATCTTAACAGGTGGTACACAATTCTGATTTGTATATGACTCATGAAGTTAACCTTGATCACATAACTGAGATGGGGTCTACCAGATTTATCCACTATAAAATTACTCTTTTCCCTTTATAATCAGTCTGTGTTTTTTAAAAATTCCAGTCAGTGGTTTGTGGGGGAAGTAGTTAGAGCCTCTGCAAATATCCTGTTCTACATTCACTTCTGACTTACTAATTTTGGCATCCCTTAATGTTTTGTTTTTTTTTTTTTTAATTTTATTTCAAAATAATTTCAAACTTACAGGACAGTAGCAAAAATAATACAAAATCCATACAGAGAACTCCAACATAACCCACCTCCAGATACCCAGATTCACCAATTTTAACATTTTGCCATGCTTGCCATTTCTGTCTGTATCTATTTTCTAAACATTTGAGTGGTTTGTATACATCAGGCTCCTTGAACCCTTAATACTTCCATCTATATTTACTAAGAACAAGGATATTCACTTATGTAACCACCTTAAGTACTGTTACCAAGTTCAAGACATTTAACATTGATATAAAGCTTAGTCTATATTCCAGTTTTTTCATATGTCCCAAAAATGTCCTTTGGGGCACGTTCTCCTCCATTATTATATCCAGTCCAGGATCATATATTGCATTTAATTGCTGTGGTGGTTTGGAGCTGTATGTACCCACAGAACAACATGTTCTTAAATGTAATCCATTGCTGTGGGCACGAACCCCTTTTAAGTAGGACCTTTTGGTGAGGTTTCTTCAATTAAGGTGTGACCCAACCCAGTCAGTATGGGTCTTAATCCTATTACTGGAATCCTTTCTAAGCAGAATGAAATTTAGACAAAGAAGGAGAGAAAGCCAGGGGAAGAAAGAAGCTGGAGGCCAACGGAATCTGGAAAGAGAATATAGTCTCCCACCCATCCCTGTCCCCACAACCACCCAATTTCTCTCTGCAGAGGCAAACAACATTACCAATTTCTTGGTATTTTTTCCATAGAAAGTCTACTTTTTAATTCAAACACACACACAAATTTATGGTTTTATTCATGTTCTTAATTACAAATATTTAGTGTCACACAGTGAAAAGTATACATTGAAATAAGGATTTCTGAAGCAAAGGTTTGGTCACCCTTCCACAAAAACTAAAAGGGACCCTTTCCTTTTCTAGAACAAAGCACTATCTCTTGCAAAGCTCCCTTCACTAAATGCTGGCCCTGATAAGCTCAGAAAAACCAATATCCATATAGCCAAAAATTGCAAATTGGCTGTTTACTGTATCTTGGGGAAAAAGAGACACTGGTGAGGATAAATTTGTTACTTTTCATTGTATAATTGGGGAATGTTTGTTAACATTCTTTGTAAAAGTGAGACAAAAAGAGACATTCTTCAAGGCACTGTACTAGATGAATAAAATCTGGTAAATAGCAACCCTGATCCCTGCCTCTAAAAAGTTTTCATTCTTAAAAGAGAAGTGTTGTTAATGAATAATAATAGTAGCTAACTCTTGCTGAGTTATTAATGACTCATTTAATTTTTATATGAGGTAAATACTATTATTATCCCCATTTTTCAGATGCAGAAAAAGAGGCTCAGAGAAGAAGTTAGGCTACCTGGCTAATAAGTGGCAAGGCAAAGATTGAAGCCCAGCAGTGTGGCTCCACAATATATCCATTATCCAATGCTGTACTGTCTACACTATGCTGATGGAACACAGACAGTGCCTAGTGAATAAACAAGTTCTGTTATAAACATTGCAGTCTGATTGTTTTTATATGAAAAAATTCCAAGTTCTAAACAATGTTGAAATAATGACTGGTAAGTCATTTACACAAATAAAGATTTAGAAATATATAAAAAAATATGCAACTGGGAAAAGGGAAAATTAAAAATGTAATTGAGAAGTCAAAGAGGTTGACCTTAAAATAGAATGCTAAGGATCCCAAAAGTAACGATTTG